>LPNK01000068.1:0-146994 GCA_002894445.1 Metschnikowia sp. AWRI3582 | reverse complement strand
ATTTCATGCACAGACCGGGCCATATGAGTTGAGCCGGCGCCAGTACGACAGGATTCTACGCGCAGCTCCCACGCGGCGGCACTGGCTCAAAGACGAATCTGTTTTCGAGTGTGGAATCGATTACTGCGGCAAAAAGTTCAATTTCTTCGAAAGAAGGCACCATTGCCGCAAGTGCGGTGGTATCTTCTGCAAGGAGCATACGCTGCACTACCTATATATCAACCACTTGGCGCAATTCACTACGGGCGGCCGTGGCACTTTGTCTCGTGTTTGCGATCGTTGCATACAAGAGTACAACGAGTTCATCAGGCACGAGTTTGGCGTGGCGTGTCATAAGCCGCTGTCTCGTGAACTGCTCCCGCAGCCAGCCGCGCTCAATAAGGTAGACTACCGCAAAGAAATGTTTACCTCCAAAATGGGTGCTGGCAATCCTGGGGGCGCTATCCCGGCGAAGCTGCAAGAGTCCAGCGAAGATGGGAAAGCAGCGGACCAATTGGTGGGCTCCGTGCCAGCCAACTGGAGCTGGTCTTCCTTCTGAACTATGTGTCTTTCGAGGATTGAGTTTATGAACAATTCGTGGGATAGTGATGCGTGTTCAATCAGACCTCTGTCTTTAGTGACAAATGAGGCTATAATGTCTTGAGGAATAAAGAAGTTCGCGACCTGAAAACATTGGGGAAGGCTGCAAGTTCTCGCCTTGCCCTATACATCAGGGTGATCTTTTGAGATGGGTTTTTCAGGATAAGCTTTCAAATTAAAGCGTTTTTTTCCGGCGGGGACCTCTAATTCAAGGCATGAATTGAATTTTGAGTCGGTGAGCCCTGGTGACTTAATCGTGTTCCAGCACTAATTATGTACCAATATTTATTCTCTTGGCCTTTCTATAGTGGGGCAATTGGTGTCGAGGTCGACTTTATAGATAATTAGCGAGGTAGTAAACCAAGGGATAATTAATGTGCATTTTCTGTATTTTTTTTTTCCTTACCTTGTTCTTTCTATTTTCTCTCTATTTGGCATTTGCTATACTGTGTATCTGATCAACTACGGAGAACCGAGACTGTCTGGTTTTTCTTTTTTTTTTGCTTGATACATCTGATTAAGGACTGGGAGCCAGAATTGCTTACCTAGCTCTCCAAAAAACTATATATGAATATATATAAAACCCTAGCCAGCTTCGCTATCATGCCTAGCTCTTCTTGATGTCACGAGGACTTATTGACTCGAACATGGTTTTTCTTTTCTTTTTCTGACAGCAGCACTCACGACCTAGAAAAGACTTTGCTTATCTGAAGATGCAATACCTAAATTCTGTCTTAATGAGTGACGGTGATTTTAACAATTTAGCCAGATACCCCATAAACATGTCTGAATTTTTTCAACATTCTCGCGCTCTTACGAAAACAAGAAACACCATTTTTTGTCGGCAAAAATCCAAAACCAGCAAAACTTTGTTCTTTTTGGGCCCAGAAGATGCTTCTTCCACGAAAAAATATATATGCACTATTTTTGATTCTTGCAAATCCGTTTGTGGCAGGCATTGTCTGATTCCATGAATTCACTCGCCAAGCCCGTGCGTTCGCTTATGGCATAGTTCCGCGGAATTTTGGCGTGTGGAGTCGCAAACGAGCTCCAGTCAGCAGTGTCACGTGACACAATGGTATGAGCTCCAGACACGGGAGCAGAACCTACGAAGAGCGGGACGAAAAAAAGACTCCTTCCTTCTGACTGAACTGGTGCTCCTTAAAAGTTTAGTGATGACTATAAGCTGAGCCTGAAGTATTCCAGCCTTTAGTACACACCATGGAAGAACGTATTCGTGTTCTAATATGGCATGAACCTAATAAAGGCAGGCAGCCAGAAATAAAACAATAAAAGTTTTCGTTATGGTGAGCGTTCTACCCAATTCGACATCTGGGTTGAGATTAGAAACTCTACGTCTAAAAAGACGGTAATCGAGCTGTTTTCGTACAAACAAACCATCTTTCTTTGCTGGCGCACTATTTGCAACTTCCGACCTCGCGGTCGCGACCCATTTCAGCGAGTTTTGAGCTTTGGTACGGCCTCTTTTTTTGGTCCCATAAACTTTCGCTTTCTACATCATAAATCTTTCTTATGAGAAAAAGCAAGAGTTTCGAACTTCAAATGTTCTGAGAAAATTTTAACTAGACAAGTTCATTCATATCTTGGCAAAACGCTTCATTCAAACTTTCTGAAGAGAGGAAAAACTTTCGACTGAGCACCCGCGATATATGCCCTTGATGGCGTTTTGCAACGGTGATTCATACAAATTCCAGACTCCCGAGGCTCAAAGGGGGTTTGATCATCAAAACACTCAAAGAATCTTTTTTGTAGCACCTATACTTGAAAAACAAAATCCAGCAGTTTTGCACTTACCGAATCATCACGTGATGTGCATAAGGCTCTCGCCCTCCGTCACGGATTGCCGGCCTCTAGGCGAGATAGCATGCTTTGAATGACTCGTTATTTCTTGAAAGAGCCAAATTGACTCAATGATCAATCTATTTTGCATCTGAAACGTACTTTGACGCGGGCGTTGGTGTTTACATCCGCGCTAACTATTGTCGTGTCTCAAAAAGGCAAGAGTGTCTGACATTGCGCGCATAGAGACGATTTCGCCCTTTCTGGATTTGCAACTTTTGGCGGCTGCGAAAAAGGTATAAAGTCATGACCATATTCTGCGCTTTTCTTGATATAAAAAAACATTACAACATTCCAAAATCATTTCACAATGGCTGCTCCTCAATCTTCCTCTAAGACCACTTCTGCCCCAAACAAGGATAACTGGTTGACTGCCACCACCAGAACCGGATGGTACTCTTCGTGCGTGATTGCCTAGAGACTAAAATCTTCGAGTTGTCTGCGGGAAATACATTCTTAATCTTCTCAAATTGAGCTTTCGCTTTCGTGGTCAGCAGATGGCCTTTTTATAGCCAATATATCAAAATCTTTACACAACTTGTAGATTCTGACAGAAACATGGTATCTTAAGTTGTTTCAAGGTAGTCTTTTCGGAAGCATTTACGAATGTTTTCCTCTTTTATTCTTTGTTTGGGATGGGCTCAATTGGACATAAGAATTGGGACTCTAGCAGCAAACGCTTGTAACGTACATATCACACACCGTCCAGTTGCTGCATTTGCAAAAAGGGGGAAAGCTTTCGAGATTCTTTGTTATAATCATTGATGTTACCATTGTGCAGTTGCTGATCCAGTAATTGCCACGGGCTTTGACTTTCTTTCAAACTTTATCCTTTCAGGGACAGCTACCTCAAATCACGCATGAGTTTTCAGCTCGTTATTTTATTCAATCAAAACAATCTGAAACTTTTCTACTTTTCTTCCCTTTTTATAAAGTGTTGGGGCGTATCATAATAGC
This sequence comes from Metschnikowia sp. AWRI3582, assembly GCA_002894445.1. Taxonomy (NCBI): domain Eukaryota; kingdom Fungi; phylum Ascomycota; class Pichiomycetes; order Serinales; family Metschnikowiaceae; genus Metschnikowia; species Metschnikowia sp. AWRI3582. The sequence continues at coordinate 143,598 of LPNK01000068.1, read as the reverse complement.
CAGGTGCTAGCAGTCCTGGTTTGTTTAAAAAAGGCATCTAGTCCAAGCCGACTGTGGCAGATTGCTTTAGGTTGAGTTCTTTTTGCGATTGTGGGGACGCATATGTCACGCTCTGTTGAGAGAGTCTTATAATGGGGCAAATCTCCAAAAACATAAAGGGATCAGAAAGTCATTTTTGAACAAAAAACTATTTTCGGAAGATTTTGAATTTCGCAAACAAGGCACTCAAAATTTAGTAGTCAGGGTCATTTTCGGGACGTAATTTTTACTTGGGAGTTCTTTTTTGGAATTGCCGTTGGACGAGGCAGCAAAGGTACCTATCCAGTGCTCAAAATCGGGTTTCATAGGATTTTTGGTCGGCCAGATTCACTTTTTATTTGAAACCAAAAGTATGTATGCCTGAAGACATACTTGAGGCTATTTTGAATGTTTTGAGGCGAATAAGACTTTTAGAGAAAAGCATCTTGCTTCTGATTTCGGGGTGGATACCATTATTTCTGGTTTACTCGACAATATCAAAGCTTTTGCTCTAATGAGCATATTATGCAAAAAAACAACTCTTTCGGTTGCGACCATTTCGCGAAGAAAGCACTGTTTCCCGTCCGATCAACGTTAGTTAAACTTCGCAGAGCTGTACTGAGTAGTGTAGTGGGAGACCATATGCGAAATTACAGTGTTGCAATCTTTTTTTTTCTATCTTCAACGTTTGTCTTTTTGCTATTGAGCACTGTAAAAAAAAAAAATATGAGTTTTCGGATCCTATCTTCACCTCTTCATTATGATTAGTGAAAGACAAATCAACTATTGACCACGACCCCATTTTCCTGCACGTCGTAGGTATAAGCATGGCAACAAATTAGATCAACATAGGTCAGTGCCCCAAAATTTGGCTGGAAATAAAACTCCACAACGCTGTGTGTTTACAATCAATCCTTTGTCATTGGTTTCTTTAAAAGAAAAGTGTCTAAGTTTGTAGTCTTCAGTGTGTTGTTTTTTTCTCAAAATTCGAACGATCAATCGGGTAACGTGATATGTCTACGAGGAAAAGAGATGGCAGCATTGTTGATACCGTGCATCAAGATGCTTGGGTGTGCCTGTCAGACTCTAACGAGAGCGTCCTATAATGTGATATATCTTTAAAAAAAAAAATTCAAAAAATGAGTAATCATCGACCTTACCCACCATGTTCCGTTATTAAGCCAAGAATTTTGTGGAGCAGAAGAACCAAGCGGTGAATAAAGTTTATCAGAACATTCAGTAAAGAATAAATAATACTATATAGGGATTCGGAGGCCTCAGGCCGTGTCACATATAGTCACAATGGAACAAAACTCTTGTTCAGTATACGAGGCTGGATCTAATTAGCCTTCAGTATTTGACGGTTCGTAAAGAAATCTTGTGTCTAGATAGATCTTTTTAGCAGATCTGCACCTGCGTCTGAATAGTAATGATGTCTGGATGAAGGTGCTAATGAGCAGCCACCTTTTACGAAATAGCGAATAAATGCATCTCACGACAGGTTCTGTTCTACTCATGATCGCAACGAAAAAAATAGTTATATATCTTTAAAAGAAAAAAAAGAGTTGAGAACTGATTAACGAGAAAACAGTTAGGCAAAGTGGCAGATACACGGATGGTGGAGGCAAATGACTGAAAAAAAGGGGTTAGTTGCCGGAAAGAATCGAGAGAGGCAATGTTCATTTTGTTCTTTATGGCATAAGAATGAGTGAACCATCGGCGATAACAGCGTGCTAGGAGCGAATTATAATTAGGAAGATGAGGGGCCAAGCAACAAGACTGCTCTACCTCGGAATTCCAGGCAATGATACCAGCACAAGTTACAAAGGACACAGATAATTCACGTCACGTCTGTACCCCCCACCGCCACTCTTCTATGGTGTACTTGAGGGTTTGCAAAGTACTCTCATGTGAAATAAATCGAAGACCCACGTGAAACGACCTTAACCAATTGGAGTATTGCACATGCGGCGAATATCTTAACACTGGGGGGACCAAGCCAAATCAACTTGCGCAGTTTATCGAAATGCTGACAAGACACTCATCAAACGCAACTCTCGAGTAACTAGAGCAGCATTACCTTAACCTAAAAGAGCCAAATCTGGTACTTAACAAGTCCCGATCGGACTTAAGCAAACTATTGCGACCACATCATGAGAGCAGCACGAGCAAGGTACCGACAGCAGAAGGCCCATTATCACTCTAAGGCTAATTATGGCTGTCAACCCGAGAAAAAAGCCTTCCACTATGTATTTGGGATCGCCGACCACAGAAGAGTGATGATGGCAAAGCTCATCCTGGAAATATCTCACGACCAGCGAGCAGAGATTAGTGGTGTTTCCGCTGCTGTAAAGCGACGCGCATGAAAACGAGAGATAACAAAGGGACGAGAAAGGAAGACACAATCCTCTTCATTTTTTTTCTCTTTTTCTTTCTTTCGTTTTTTTGAATGGAAGTCAAAATTGCTGACCTAGCTCTATCGCATACTGGCTTTGGCGAAGAATCAATTGGTAGGCTTTAGAATCTCGAAAGGTGAAGCTAATACCTTAAAGACCTGGGCCAAACAAAAATTGACGGCGAAACATTCCAAACTGTGAAGCTGGGGCTCAAAAAGGGAAAAAAGCTCAGCGTACGTATTTGACGATACATGAATGATATAGTATTGCTCGGTGGTGTGCAAATCTGACGAAACGCCGTTCATATGCTTGCAATAAGTTCGTAAAACCCTAAATTTGCGTTTCTGATCCTGATAAATCTGATATTTGATCGCACAATGTCTTTTATGAAAGATGAAGTTTCAAAGGCGTTTTCCATAAATGGACCGAAACGTCCGCCTGAGTCATGATTCGTCTTCAATCGCATCAGACCCTATCATCAATATACCCAAATATGCACAGTCCGATGGATTGAGAGTATGATGATGATACCAAATTGGTAAGTGACGCGAAAACTTGGCAAATATTACTCATTTAAGCGCTGCTCATGCAACCGGTGACCATTCTACAAGCTCGTGTTCTATAAATACTTGATATTAAAAAGATGGAAAGGTGAAGATATACTAATACACAAACCCTTAGTCAAAACGACGCAGGTTTCCCATTGGCTGTCCGTTGGAGCCCGACTGGCGGCCATATCCACCACGGCCGCCGCCGTAACCACCACCACGGCCTCCGTAACCGCCACGGCCACGGCCTCTGCCACCACGACCACCACCGTATCTGATGTGCAGACCGAACGATCTTCTGTCGAATCTCTGCAACTCAGCAGGAATTTCCTGCTTAGCCTCTCTCATGATCTTGCACAAGTCGCCACCCAACTTGGAGTTGGCGTCAGTGAAGAATGAAACAGCGGTACCGAAAGTGCCGGCTCTTCCAGTTCTTCCGATTCTGTGCACGTAGTCCTCAATGTTGCCTGGCATGTCGTAGTTGATAACGTAAGTGATACCCTTGACGTCTGATTGTTGTTAGTATTAAGTTGTTGCGGCGCTCCAAAGCTCAGCGATGACAGAATCTACGTTCAAAAGAAAAGGAGTTCGATTTGTATTGATTACATAGAAAGCACGGTTGAAATGGCCAATCTGCATGAAAGTGTGAAAATAAATCTGTAGTCTGGCGTCGTGAAGAGTCTCTGGAATCACCCAGTACACCCAACAAAAGGCCTAGTTTTTGATGCCGCCCGCTAGTCATAAGAAGAGATCATTGATGTTGTCGCATTTGTTCGGTTTGGAATCACCCAAACCAGCTATTGCGTATCTCTTCCTCATGGCGCCAAAAAAAATCCAGTCAGTCTTTCCAAATTCGTTGCGTTTCAGATTGCCCTCGATCATCTCGATATTCCCTCGTCCTCTTGCGAGGTGAAGCTTTCTCATAATCTGCCCTCTAGTCTCCTTTACCGAACAAAAAAAACCTGGCCAGCAGGATAAAAATTGTTGGTGATTGTGTTCCCGATATTTTGTTCTTTCTTTGACGGATGTCATCCTAAACTGTGGTTAGTAGCGAGTGCGAAAATGTATACATACCAATACCTCTGGCGGCCACGTCAGTGGCGACCATGATTGGGGATTTACCGGATCTGAACTCCTTCAAGACCCAGTCTCTCTCATGCTGGTCCTTGTCACCGTGGATGGCCAACGCGGGCCAGCCATCCTGTCTCAAGAAAGATGTGACCTCATCACACGCTCTCTTGGTTGAAGCAAACACCAAACACTTAGCTTCCTTGTCTGTGGTAGCAGTCTCCAAGTGCTTGAGCAAACGATCGTTCTTCTCAAATTGAGAGATGACCTCGACAACCTGGGTGATAGTGTGCGAGGCAGCCAACTCCAAGGAGCCGACAGTAACCTGAATAGGGTCGAGCAAGTAGTCTCTGGTCAAGTTCTTGACCTCCTTAGGCCAGGTGGCGGACCACATCAATGTCTGACGGTCGGGTCTAATCTGGTCCACAATCTTTCTGATCTGAGGTTCGAAACCCATGTCCAACATTCTGTCGGCCTCGTCCAACACCAAGTAGGTGACTCTTCTGAGATTGGTCTTGCCAGTCTCCAACATGTCGATCAATCTACCCGGGGTGGCGATACAGATCTCCAGACCTCTCTGCAAGTCTCTGATTTGCTGACCCTTGGGGGCACCACCGTAGACACAAGTATTTCTGATTCTAGAGGAAGCACCAAACTTGGAGCACTCGGTCTGAATCTGCACGGCCAACTCTCTCGTTGGCGCCAACACCAACACAATTGGACCATCACCGTGCTTCAACAATGGCTGCGCGTTGATGTGCACAATGGCAGGCAAACAGTAAGACAACGTCTTACCAGAACCGGTCGAAGCGATACCCACCATGTCTCTACCGCTCAAAGCCATAGGCCAACCCTGACACTGGATAGCAGTGGGCTTTGGGAAACCTTGTTGCTTGACCTCGCTCAAGACGTAGTCGGGAAAGCCGGCCTCATCGAAACTGGTGATGGGCTTGGGGATGTCAGAGCCCTCACAGGTCATGTCGTGCTCCTTTCTGAAAGCCGCCACATCGGCGTCGCTACGTGCAACAACGTCGGGGTGCTCAGTGTAAAAGTTCTTCTCGAATGGAGGCAAGGCGTCCAAGTCCCACTCGGGCGTGCTCAACTCAACACGCTCAGCTTGGGGACGGCCACCAAATCTGCCGCCACGGCCACCACCACGGCCACCGTAGCCACCACCATTTCCGTAGCCGCCACCGTTTCCGTAGCCGCCGCCGTTACCACCGTATCCACCCAGGTGCGTGTTGTTGTTGTAGCCGCTGTTGTAATTGGAGTATCCACCGTTGTAGTCGGACATTTTTGGTGTATGAAATCTTGTGGCTGTAAAAAAAGAGAGTGGGGGGTGAGCGTCTTTTATACCCCGGCGCGCACAAAAAAGAAAGAAAAATCTTATATTAGCGTAGACAGGGCGATGAGATGCGATGAGGGCGCGCATCTGTTTGGGACCAGCATTGCGCCGCACGTGCTTTTCGGGCGACAAGTAGGCCGTGATTTTTCAGAAAAAGACAATAGGAATGTGACCATTCGTTGAAAATTTGAAAATTTTAAACAATGGAGAGTCCAAAAATTCCCATTTCCATTCTTACTGAGATATTTGTGTGTTTATAATTGAAACTGTGGTCATTTGATGAAGTATAAAAGGAGTGCATGCGAGCCAACACGTGGAATGTAGATTTCCTTCCTGGGACCAAAAACAAAGGAAGGCCATTGCTTGACAGGAGATAATGCTGCGATTTTTCCGATCGATTGTTCATTTTTTTTTTTATACTCGTCGATGCTTTCGATTGCCATCGAGAAACGAGACCACACAGAAGGGTGTTTTTGATCACGCATAGGTGTAAAGATCGACGATGGTCGTTTATGGGTGCATGCCGGGAGTGCACAATTGTACATTTGATTTCTTATACCTTGGCTTGAACTTACGAATACTAAAATGCGATAGAGTCAAAAATCCTTGATTCAATCGATTAGCACGAAAAAAAAAATGTCATTTCAGAAATCACAGTATAAATCAAAACATGTCGGATACTCTAAATCACGTTGGTGGAGTCCCATTCGATAAAGTACCAAATATCGCATCGTGTGTTAATAAAGCCGGAGTTTGAGTTTCAGCAACAAGATATAATACAATAGTAAAACAATTGAAGGAAGCATGACTGTTACGCATCTATCATGGCCACAGATCAGTGGTCAAATGCTGGTTTGGCATGATCTGACTGCATGGCGGATAACAATTGACCTCGATCTTCTTTCTCGTGATTTGTCTGATTACATTTTACAAGCCTGTGTTTGTAGAATGCCCGATTCTTTTTCTCATAGCACTTACATTAGGAGTCATTAGAATATTGAGAAAATGTGGCCTATTTTAAAATTTACGATAGAGAATGGTTTTTACGAATGGCCCTATTGATAAAACATGGTGCGCCTATAACGGCCATGAGATAAGTAGCACGCATCGCTTACGCAGACATGTGTCCCACAATCCTGAGAAATTATTGCATTGAAAATACGATTTCATGAGAACTTCGAAACTCTCCACTGAAAGCGCAAAAAATACACATATTAGTATATCAGAAAAAAAAAAAACACAAACGTCACATTCACCGATCCAAGCTTCAAATCGAGCTTCCCCCGTTTCATGCAGGACCACCGCATCAAGCATCTCACTGAAAAAAGCACTCCATCATCAAAACCGTACCTAATTACACACACAACATGTCGGAGAACGCAGACATTTCCATGGATGACGTCGAGGCGCAGGAGTACGACAGCGAGAAGATCCGGATGTTGCCCGGGCTGTCTGAAGACGGCACCGCTGCATCGTTCCAGATCATAGATGAGGACCATACTTTAGGCAATGCTTTGCGGTATATGATCATGAAGAATCCCGAGGTCGAATTCTGCGGCTATTCGATCCCACATCCTTCCGAGAACAAGATGAATGTGCGCATCCAGACATATGGCAACATCACTGCCACAGAGGCTCTCCACCAAGGCTTGGATAACTTGCTGGAAATGTGCACGCAGATCGAGGACACGTTCAGCGAGAAAATTGAGGCCGGCGGATTTAGCGTGGTGGAGCCATGAGGTGGCTGGGTGTATTATAGAAACCATAATGTATAAATGTTAGAATTTGGGCATTTTTCTGAACGTAGCAGACTCGAGAAGGTGTCGTTGCGAAAATTGGGGCGAATCGGGGCGATAAATGGCCACCTATTTTGAGAACGAAAGTATTTACCTGGAAAAAATTAACATTTTAGGCTGAAAACTGTTTAAGGTGAAAAGATCATCGTCTGTATATGGCTAAAAGGGGCCATTCAATCAAAGTACCCTACTCAAAAGTTGACCTTTTTGCCATAGATAACCAGCCTATAATGCTACAATTACTCATTCATACAGCGATGTTCACTCTTTGTAATTATCGATTCTTATCCCCATTCATGCTTTCTTATGTTGATTCTGACGCACATGAACATTTTTTTATTTTGCTGAAAACAACTAACAACCAATGACATTGGGGCCAAGAGCTGTCATGGTCAGCGAGGCATATCGGTGGATAATCAGCACTCACGTGTTTATTTTTGTCCCAAATTTGACTTGCCTTACTTTTTTATTCTTGCTCAAGGTAGACTTGCGCTCGAATCGTTATTGATGACGCATCCATGGTAAACATTGGAGAAATGTTGGAGACATGGTCTGAACGTGACACGTCCCGTGCCATCAAACGATAGCATTGATATTTTCCTGACCCAATCCGGCCAGATTCAAATAACCCTAAAATTACCAAACTTACACTTTGATGATTGCGTCGAATTGGAAGCAGAAGCACGAAATATTCGCACATGGCAATTAATGATTTGCCCTTTTGTTTGGCCCCAGCATTGTCCGCGAGATCCCAGTCTTAGTCCCATACAATCGGAGAAGAATACTGATGCGAGACTAGCTTAAAACCGCATTTTGGCGAAGAAATGATTTGGTTATTTTAGCCATTTCAGCCGGAAACTTCTATAATTCGATGCGACGAGAATGTAACTCTACCTTTTCGATCCCCCGGCTTGGGTGCAAAAATATAGAGGCATGGGGTTCTTTAAACACCAACTGTATGACTTCTTTTCAAAAACTATAAATATGGGATAATAACAAATAAAAAAAGGGTTGAAACCAAAAAATAGAGCCTTTTCAAAATAAAACACGATAAACGACTTTCCGGTGATTCTACCCTATGGATCTTCCAACCAAGTTCGCCGCGCAGTTCGATGAGTCGATTCCCTGTCTCAGAAAGCACAACGTTGCATTTACCCTATACCACTTTTAGACATAGACAGTAGCATCAACAATCAGAAACAATCACTTATCCATATATACCGGAACTCACAGAGAAAAATCGAAAACAAAAAAAATCACAAAAAAAAAAAAAAACGCTCAAATGCATTGTTTTAGCCTTTGTCATATGCCATTGTTGAAGTGTCGCAGCGAAAATCACAATGCGTGCGACTGCCCCGCTGGGCCGTTGCGGGCGCCAGGTGGAATACAGTATGTGGATCCTTGCCCCATGTGGTCTCTGGGAGCGGGAGCCCGGCACGCACACGCACCGGAAAGGGCAACAACCATAACAGAGTGGAACAAAGAAGTATTGATTCATTCACAAACTTTTCCAGCATGATTTATCAATGAAGCTCATAAGAAACAAGAAAACAAACCAGAAATKTAAYCATYTTCTTATTGTGATCATTTCTKATTTTTCTCTGATTGAATAGAATCTACCACTGGCTCRTTGCAGAAATAGTGGGCTCACGAACACGGGGGCCAAGGCTATTAGTTTCGCGCCTCACATGCGCGTCGCGGGCCCACACGGCCTTGCACAGAAGACGGCCCGATTGCACCAGGCTTCATTGTAAACCCAGGCTTAAACCGGCAAGAATTTGTCGGAATTTTTTTTCTGAAGCGTTAATATTGGCATATAAACGTTCTGGATCACACTAGAAACTTTAATTTGCACACGGGATGGCGTCTCTGACCAATGGCGACCTCACGGAGTCGTTTTTCCATCTCTCGCTGGACCATAGTGACCGCCTCAGCTCTGGGGATGACGTATCGGTGCACACTTTGGACGATATGCTGACGTTTTTGCGGCTTGCAAAGGCCCACGATATGAATGCCCGGCTTCGGGATGGCAGCCGCGAATTCCCGGGCGGAAATACCTTCAGGGCGCGAGAACTGGCCTCAAAACGCCCCAGTTTCGACGATTTCACACAGAATTCGGTCGATTTCTACAGAAAGTTTGCACTGGACCCCGTGTTGGCCACAAGACCATCGCAGTCGACGCCGGCAGTGCACAAGCGGGGGTTTACGCGGAAAAATGGGCATGATTTGCGGCCCAAATCGGATTCTGAAGACAATTTGGAGCAGAATTCTACATTCGAAGAAAACCAGGACAATTACAACACGGCGTCTCCCCATGAAACCAAAGTGAAAGGCAACACGCAAAACATTGACGTCGAGTCGCTTTTCCGCGCGTTCCAACCGCTTCTCGACCAGTATATCCGCACCCACATACCTGTCGAAAAAGCACTCTCGCCGGGCGAAATCGGGCAAAACGGGCCCGAATCGGACCCGGATTCCGCCGTCGACGATACTTTCGACAGGCCGAAACGTAGCGGCACACGTACAGCGCGGCCCGAGCTCAGCTCGCCCGTGACGTCGCCTCCTCAGTCCAGCGGAGACTCCCAGTTTTGTTTCGATAAGAGTACTGAAGTCGAAAGCGACGTATGCCAGCAAATTCTCCCGGAAACACAAGCACGAAAACTGATAGCGAGAAGTAAACACGAGAGAGTCACAAGCAGCGCGCCACAGATCGAGATGGGCGACTTGACATCGGACGAAATCGATATGAATATGTTTTTGCAGAAAGGTACAGAAAGTGCATCCGAAACAGCGGAAAGAGAAACTCTAGAGAGTTTGAATTTCAAGCTCGACCAGTACCGAAAGGACAATGAGGGCATGCTGAGTGAGATCAGGTACCTCCGGTGCAAATTGGACGCGCTCACGAAAAACGCCCCTTCAAAAGGACTCGAGACATTGTATGAGGACAATAAGGGGGAAACAGCCGCCGAGCTGCCCAATCAGGAAACCTCGAATGTGGCCCATGGAGACGCGTTCGAAACAAATCTTCCYGAACARTTTCGCCCGTACTATCTGCGGCTACAACTACACAAGGTGGACGAATTGGGTGGCGCCGAGAAAAGCAATTTAATCAAGAACCTTATGCTCCTGCTTCTCGTGTCGGACTTTGACCACATCTCGGTGATGGCACCGAAAGTCGGCACGTATTTGCGCGTCACCACCGCGTTTCTCGATTCTCTCCACGAACGGCTTTATCCCGATGTGGAAATGAAGCCACTGCAGTATCTCCGCAACCATAGAATTGACATCAACGACGGGCTACAGCAGTGCCTTGACGGCATGACAGAGCTCATATTCGAGCCCTGAAATGGATGTATGGATGAGGGAAAGAAACACCGCACACCGCACACCGCATAATTCATATTACGTTCTTGCCCCTGAATGTACAAATTGCTATGACTATACTTGCACCGATTATACGATTAATGACAACGACAAACATTTATCTGATGCATAGATCTTTGCGTCGCTTGCGAAAATAGGCAAATGTTGCGGTTTTCACTTTTATCGCGCCAAATTCAAGCTCTCACGTGCAAATTCCTCGCTTCTCACATGAACTGTTTCATATGATCGTGGCTACATGATTGCGTTTTGCAGTTGCTGCGATGACGCCTTCTTTTCATTCTCTGAGCGGGCAAATCTTTTTTTTATTTTCCATTTTTTATCCTGAGCAGCAACCAGAAAAAAAATGAGGAAAATTCACATGTTGGCCGATGCAAACTATTGCGCAATTTTTTGGTTTACGGAATGAAATTTCAGGTGACTTAATGAGTAGTCCAGACTCYAGACTCATAGTGAACAATGGTGATSGGGCCTGTATGATTATCTCAGTSCAYCATTCTGCAAAMAAGTTCATGTCTGCATCAAAAAGCTAACAATCCAAATATTYACATTTGGTGCAGTGGCCRAAATTGCAAATCCCCAAAATTTTACTCAAAAAGTCCTTTTCAAACCATCTACAGAGCAACTCGAGCTTTTTGTCAAATTTGGTGCGGTGTGGTTGCGGCTGCGATAAGCGAGCTAGCGAGCCGGGGCTTTGCCTGGAATAGAAAGTGCGCGCACGGCACGTGACGCGTTTAGTTCGACTTGGCACCACGCGGGGAGCAAGTCTGCTTTGCAGGCCAGCAATTTGGGTGCAACAACAGCAAGAGAAAAGGGGCAGCGAAACAAGAATCTTCAAAAATTAGGGCATTTATGTCTTTTTGAAGCGAGATTATCATCAWAAACCATTTTTTTGGGGCGATTCAAGGCGCCAACAATTCGATTTCCTTCCCCTCGTGCCGAAACGGGCCTGCCTGCCAGGGGAGCAACGAAGACGAAAAATGACTAGATGGTATCTGCTAATCTGCCTGCACACAGTGCGCGCTCACATGATCACCCGTCCCGATAAAGCACCCACCGGGCCCCGTGCACCGGTTAACCTTAAACACATGACATATCCAGACATCTTTTGAGAGTAAACAGAAACAACACAACCCCCACTGTTACACTGTCTCAACAACAAATAACACATTCTTATATTGCATACTATTTACAGGATCCACGCACGGGAGAAGATTTCGCCCTCTCCTGCTAAGTGTCGCAATTACAACCGCGCAAGCCCATTATTAATAGTGATCCACAGCCTCTATTGCTGTTTCGACCCGGATCGCAACTACTTGTGCCACTGATTTTTTTTTTTTTGAAGGGCTCGGATTTGCAGCAGAACCCTTCATCGTGACCACTTGGGAATTTGCCGCTGAAAAGCGCCACTTCCCCTCTTTCGTGCGTCCCTTTTTGGTGCCACTTTGCCGCCGACCCTGGGACGTTCTGGGCCCGCTAAACATACCCGTGCCACGCCCAAACACACGCATATTGCCTCGGGGAATCCCATGGGCGATACCTTGAGAGCGCCCAGCACGCAGCGCGGTGCCAACACACAAGTCCCACCCGTGGATAGCACTATTCTGCGCCCCCTGCTGCCGGCGAGCAGCCAGCCGCGGAAATTCGAGCAGTACGCGAACACAGCGGTCAACGGCGCCGCAAACATGAGGCCGAAGGAATCTCTGCGGCCAGATCCCGGCTACTACCAGAACTTCGCCCAGCCTCAGCGCAGCCGACATAACCTGGCGCTGTTTTTGTTCAACACGCCGCGCCAGGATCTGTTTCTCGCCAATAATTACCCAATCGGGCCGCCGCCGACCGCACCAAACTCGGCTCCGCCGCGYCAGGCGTACCCGAGCTATTACCTGGCCCCACGTGACTCAGTGGCGTTTCCCATGCCACCGAATGAGCTACCAGGACGTCTACGCGGGGACTCGATCTCGTTACCTCACCCTTTGGGACAGCCACGGTACCCGGAGAGCGATTCAATGAATTTTGTAGGGTCGCAAGGCATGTCCGGGATGCCGGCACGCAATCCGTCGCGGGCGACAAGTATATTCAGCCTGCTTATMCAGCTCCCAGRAGTCGTCACGCAATTCTGTAAGTGGTGCCTCGTCGAAGGACATGGTGAAGCCCGAGAAGAAAGGCTCAGCATCGCTGGGTAGAGGCTTCTCCCAGGATTTCGAGTCGCTTGGGAAAGACAGTTTGGGCAACATGTTTGGCTGGAACCAAGGAAACAAGATGACGCCCAGCAGTTCAAAGCGTGGCACTAAGGAGTTTGAAAATCAAAATGCATTTTGGGATCAAATGGGCAACGGCGTGACAGGTTCGATCGCAGGCGTCAGTAACGACAGTATCAACGCCTTTCTTGCAAACTTGCAGACCACTGGAAGCATTGATTTTCTGAATATGAGCAATGAGCAGCGGCGCGACTCGATCATGAAGTTCATCACCGATCAGGGTCAGAGATCCGAGCCTCCACGCCTGATGGGTACATCTTTGCGGGAAGATATATTTGAAGATCAGAGGAAATCCTCTCATGGCTCGAAAGGCCGCAAGTCGAGTCTTTCCGAATTGAATCACGTGTCGCCCACATCGTCGATGTCCTCAAAAAACTCCAAGTTACGTGACGAGCCGCACTCGCCAAAAACGTCTCCAGGAAGACGGGCTTCTCAAACGCTTGATCAAATCGGCGGGTTGCAGATGCGCGGAAACCAACAACAATATCTACATGGGCAGAACATAAGTTCTCAAAGGCAGGCGCATGCTTACTACCCTCCCCAGCAAGAGGCTTTTGGGTATCCATACCAAGAAAATGCTCAGTTCCAGGCCCCTCAAATGAGAACCACGTATTCACAATTTCAGGCCTCACCGAATGTGCTGAATCAGCAACAATACGCTGCAAACGCACCAGCTGGCGGCTATGTTCCCCAAATGCAAGTCACTGATCCAAACTACGCAACAGTGTATAAAGGGTCTCAGTTCATATCGCCTGGCGCCGTTGAGCAGCTGAACTATTACCCAAAAGCTGATCCACAGCCTACAGAGCAAACGTCTGTTGACCCGAATAAACAGTTAGTACAGGCTCAGCAGTACGCACGTGCTGAGGATGGAAGACCTCTCCTAGGCGCGACGAAGGTGGATCAGCTAATGCTTGTTATTCAGGCCAGAGAAAAGGGCAACAAGACTGCGATCAAACAGACAACAGATGGAAGCATTCTTGCATCGCCTAATGTGGATCACGATAAGAATGCTGTGCTTCCGCTGGCCGTGGATCTTGTAGGAGGCATTGAAAAGCCTCAAAGGGACAACCTAGAAGACGGTGAGCCGAGCAGAAAACGCAAAAGAAAGGGCAAAACACAAGAATGCCCCTACTGTTTCAAGCAATTCCACCAAACGACACATTTGGACGTCCATGTGAGGTCACACATCGGACTAAAGCCGTTCGAATGCACGTTTTGTGGGAAAAGGTTCACACAGGGTGGCAATTTGAGAACGCACATGCGTCTTCATACTGGTGAGAAACCATTTGTTTGTGACATATGCAACCGGAACTTCAGTAGAAAGGGAAACCTCGCTGCGCATATGCTAACACACAACAAGGAGAAGCCATTTGATTGCAAACTAGATAATTGTGACAAATCGTTTACGCAGCTAGGAAACTTGAAGTCACATCAGAACAAATTTCACCTACCGACGTTGACGAAATTGACGCAGACTTTTGCTAGTATAACCGGTGATGCGCTTGCGCAGCTTCCAGAGGATGAGAAACAGCTTTTGGAATATTTTGCCAAGCTTTATAAAAACGCCAACAAGGGAATACGTGGGCGTGGGAAGGGCAAGCGGGTCGCTAAGGTTGATGCTGGCGGGAATGAGTTGATGTCTCCAGGAAGCACCCACACGAGCCCCGAACAGCTCTCTGTGGCCATGGCAAGACAGAATGATGCAAATGCACGCGAAGCACAAATCATGAATCAAGCCAATTCAGCCACTTATGCGCCTAGCACTCAGAAGTATGGAGTGTGACAACTTCAAGCAACGCTAAATTAGCCCATAGCAAACAAAGGAATTGATGGTTGAAAGAGCTGGAAGTTGCTTGTATCATAGAAGGGCGGGCCCTTCTGTTGAGCACTGGCGCGTTGGGACGAAAAGTTTTGCAAAAGAGCATCATGTCACAGCACAAATAAATTATAAATTATAGTACGGAACACGAATATTCATTCATTAATCTAATGCAATCCAGGAGCAGTATCACAGTATGCCACACTCAAAAGGATCAACCTTCAAGCCAGCGAATATAAAAAGCCCCAAGGCCCTCCCCAAACAATCTCGAAATCTGGGATGAAAGACAATACTTGAGAAATTTTTCAAAATAAAACAACCTTCTTTAATATTCGATCCAAATTTTTTAAAAAAATAAATAAATTCATGTACCAAAATCTGGATGCCGCGTGCGAAAACGAGAGACGCTTCCCAACCAAAACACGCGTCTTATATACACACCATAGCCACGCATGAGAACACAATGTGTGATTTTCCAGTCATTTGTAGGCGGCAACAATCTGGTTTTTCATCCCGAAAAAGGTGCTAAAATTTCGGCCAGGTGAAAAGTTACGACGAATTTGATCACGAAGACACATTTTCCTCTCATTTCCTACATATATCCGCGATGTCGTCTCTCTATAAACTCCTGATCTCGGGAATCCGGCTGTTTTCTCCGAAAGACCACGAAACGATCCAGTTTGGGTCTCCGTTGACACTTATTTGCGGACAAAACGGGTGCGGCAAGACAACGATCATTGAGAGTCTCAAATACGCCACCACGGGCGATCTCCCGCCGAATTCAAAGGGTGGCGCGTTTGTTAATGATCCTACCATCGCAGACCGGCTGGTGGTGAATGCCGAAATCAAATTGGGCTTCGTTTCCGTCGACGGGAAACCCATGACGGTGACGCGGAATATGCAGCTTAATCGGAAACGGGTGACCAGGGGCGTGCAGAACTCAAACACGTTCAAATCATTAGAGGGCCAGTTGGCGGTAGTGGCCAAGGGCGAAAAGACCAGTATCAGCACGAAAAACGCCGAGCTCGATACGCGCGTGCCGCTCTATCTTGGCGCGCTGAAAGCGATCTTGGAGTACGTGATTTTCTGCCATCAGGACGACAGTTTGTGGCCGCTTAGTGAGGCCGGTGTTTTGAAAAAGCGATTTGACGAGATATTCGAGGCGCTGAAGTTCACAAAAGTGCTTGACTCGCTCAAGACGATCCGTAAAGACATGACCGCCGACATCAGGGTGATTGAGCAGGGCGTACAGCATGCCCAGTTGGATAAGTCACGTGCCTCGAAAGTGAAGCTGCGGTTGCTGGAATTGGTGCAGAAAGCAGAGCACTTTCTGCTGGAAATCGCCGCTTTGACCGTGCAGATTGAACGCCTGGAGCAGCGCGCGAACGAGCTTTTCCACCTGAACCAGGCGTTCCAGCAAACATTGAGTGAATATGAGCGAATGCGGCTTTTGGTGGATCTGACAAATGCCGCCGTGCGTCGCCTAGAGAGCTCGGTCACGTTGTTGCATGAACCCGACGCACAATTGCTGGCCATGGCGGCGGATTTCGGGGCGGTCAAACTCGAAAAATCGCACCTTTTGGCGCTGGTGCAGGCGGAAATCGCCCTGATTGAGTCCTCGCTAGAAGGTTTGCAAACTGAATTCCACGAATTGGTGAGGGACGAAGGCTCGCTTGCGGCGAAAAAGGCTGGCTATGAGGAGAACTCACATAGCCTTGAGACCTTGAAAACCCGGCTTTTTCCCGGCGAAAACGTGCCTAGAATGGAGAATCTGGACTTGGAGTCGCGTCTTCGCGAAAAACAGCAAACGGCAACCTCGAGGCTCGAAAAGACTGTGGCTGAGAATAACAAAAGGAAAAAATCGGCCTCGGATGCCTTGCAAACCGTGTCGGAAAAGCTCAGAAAGGAGGAGGACCGTCATGCATATGGCCGTGAGGAGATTGCATCCACAGTGAGCAAAATCAAGGCGACCAAAACGAGAATCTCGGCGCTAGCTGTCAATGAGGAAACGCTTGAGTTAGAAAAATCGCAACTCGAAAGTTTACGTGTGAAACTCGAGTCCCGAAAGGCTTCACTGGATGCCAAAACACGCAACGATCAAATCGAGGCTGAAAACGCGCAAATCCATCGATTAGAACTGGAATTGGAGGATTTGATGCGCAAAATCCATTCGGCCAATAAACTGTCGGCTTTGGTCAGCAAGATCGAATTGCTTCAGGAGTCACGTGGGGCGAAACAAAGTGTTCTTGAACGGTACATAAATACGCAGAATCCGGCATTTTCATCGATTTTCGGGTCCGAGATCGACCCTTCAACGGCCGAAACACTTGTGGAGACCGAAAGAAGAAAGAGGGGTGAAGACCATGGGAAAATACACGCCGAGGCAGGTGCCTTGCTGGCCACAGCGAACAAGCACGGGTTAGAGGTGCAGGCGGGCGAGAAAACACTTGCAAACCTAAAAGCAAAACTACAGAAACACGCGAAAAACGTGCTCAGCGTGCTCTCTGAAACAGAGATCCCAGAATACGAATCCTTGGTGGCGGAGCTCGAGGAGGACTACAAAACCGCGGTATACAACCTCAACACGTTTGAGGTGACGAAAAGTTATAAGCTAAAGGCGATGGAAGTGGCGAAAATCAGCAAATGTTGTGCGTTGTGTAACCGAGGAATGGACCAGCAGGAGCTCACGACATTTATCAGGGATATCGAGCAGAATGTCGCCACGTTCACCGCGGAGAAATTGACCATGGACGTGGAAACCACCACCAAGGATCTCCACGAAATGAAGGCGATCAACGTCGACGTGATCGAGTACCGCCGTGTGCAGGACGAGATTGAGCAAACAGAAATCGAGCTTGAATCGCTGAAAAATGCGCTAAATGAGGCGAAAAAGCTCTATATGAATACCTCGACGTTGGCGGATACAGCCAAGGACAAGTTGGATGCAGTCGAGGCACTTGCTAAGCCCATGGCCGACGTGGCCCGCATGTCCGAGGAAGTCAAGGCGTTGGACAGACAAATTTCAGACATAAGTGACGAATTGGAGGAGTTGGGCGTATCGTCGGTGTCGATGAACGAGCTCCAGAARTCGCAACAACAGAAAAACTTCGAGATCAAGAACTTGCGCCAAAGCGTGACCGACTTGGTGCAGGAGGGAAACGCACGACAGAAGGAAATGTCCCGCCTCGAGTACCAATACAAGGAAAAAGAGCTTTTGATCAGCAAATTGCAGCTTTCGTTGAGTGAGGCGACCAGTCTCAAGCAACAAATCCGAGAATTGGAGACCCGTGAGCACGAGTTGAGGGCSCAGAGCWWTGAATTTGAAGAATCCATTCAACTGTTGAGTTCTGTGCAGGAACAARAACGRAAAAGCCTTGAATTGGTCGAAACTCAATGTTTTGAGACCGAAAAGTCGCTCCAGAAAGCGCTTGACACGGCAGAATCCGAATCACGCGAATTTYGCTCCATTTTGGAACAACTCAAGCACTTTGAGGAGGTGGAATCTGCRTTAGTGGCGCAGAATGAAACGGCGCTCGCGCAAACCAAGAAGAAAATGGATCTGTTGGTAGCGGCTAAAAGGAACAAGGAGGAGCAGGCACGAGAGCACCAGAATTTCATCAATGACGCGGCCAGCACGGAACGTAATATCCGTGACAACTTGGAGCTCCGGCATACAGAGCAGCAGTTGCATGAGCAGCAGGAGGCGTTAGCGGGGATGGATATCGCTAATGCTGAACAGGAGAAGGAGCTTTACCAGGAAAAGTCACGTGAGATACGAGCAGAAATCTCGGCGTTGAACGAGCAACACTACGGGAAAGTGGGTGAGGTGAAACAGATCCGTGACCAGATCCAACTGCTACAGAAAGAGCTTGCGACGGACTTCAAGGACGTGGAAAAACACTACCATGACGAATGGATCAAGCTACAGACTAATCTCTTGGTCTCGACCGACCTCCAGACGTACCTGCAGGCGCTCGACAACGCCATCATGAAGTACCACAGCATGAAAATGGACGAAATCAACCGGATTTTGCGCGAGTTGTGGACACAAACGTACCGCGGCACAGACATTGACGGGATCGAGATCAAATGCGACGTGACGAACCAGACGCGCGGACGCTCGTATAACTACCGCGTGGTGATGTACAAAAAGGCGTCTGAGCTCGATATGCGTGGACGATGCTCGGCCGGACAAAAAGTGCTCACGAGTATTTTGATCCGGCTAGCGCTCGCAGAGTGTTTTGGCCTGAATTGTGGCATGATCGCGCTAGACGARCCCACCACGAATTTGGACGTGGAAAACGCCGAGTCGCTCGCGAACGCGCTCAGCAACATCATCGAGTTCCGCAAAAGCCAGAAAAACTTCCAGCTTATAGTGATCACGCACGACGAGAAGTTTTTGAATCACATAAACGGCGGCCGTTTTGTCGATAACTTCTACCGCATCGAGCGGGACGAGAATCAGCACTCGATCATCAAAAGCTTGCCTATCCACGTGATGCAAGGCGAGTAGGCGGTAGAAGTTTCGCTACAGGTACGTCCCAGAACGGATTCTGCGGCCTWGTKGCSGGYCTGCGCGTGCCCAGATCCCGCTTCATCGTCGCCATGCGTTTATCCTTCTCGAGCCACGTTTTCTCCAACCACTTTTCGAGTTTCGCCTTCTTTTGCGGTACGCTCTTCAATGGCGTGACCCGCACGTCTATCGTGACGGTGATCTGTTCCGCCAGCGCAAACAAATCGAGCAAGCTCGGCGGCTGGGCCCCGTGGAACAACACCGTCACGTTGTACATATGCAGGAACTTGATGTGGGCCCTATTCCCAAGCGTATTCACTGCATTCAAGAGACCCGGGTACCGTGCGTACAAGGTGTGGTCGTGGTAGGGCAAATAGTATTTTTGCGCCTGGAGACGCTGCAGGTACGCAGCCGCCGGCGTCCAGATGTTTACCTCGGGGAAAAGCACCACCCATTGTGGGGCCTCCGCCACAACGACTTTCTGGAACACTGTTTGGCACAACAGGCGTGATAACTCCCAGTTTTCGTCGCAAAGTGCCACATTGAGCACAGTTCTGAGCGTCGGCACGCGCCACAAGGCGTACCACGTGAAAAAATTCACCTCGGGCGCCAAGCCGGGGGTTGTTTGAGCCAAATGCACCATGAGAAAGTAGTCTACGAGCGACTGATGGTTACACACGACCACGGCCGATTCGGGCACGAGCGGGTCGCCCGTGACGGTAACCTTCACGTTGTTGAGCCGCACGAAAAACGCCGTGGCCCGCCAGAAGAATTCGGTGCATATTCGTTCAAGTTTGTGTGCCCCAACTGGCGTTAGATAGGACAAAGCAGACAGGAAAACCGACATCACGTGGTACCAGAAAAGGATGCGAAGAAGAAGAAAACAAACAAAAATCGACCACGCACGGTACGCAATCCGTCTCAATGTTGGCTCGGGCCGCGGGCGGAGCCCCAAATGCGATACTACCTCCATGTTTCTGGGTCTTTGGATGCGATCAAGATTCACTTCAYGGGRTCAAAGTTTTGGGTGCAAAACACCCTGCTGTGGAACCTGCACATAAAGTGCTTATATACAGACTGCGCGCGCGCTTCCCATCTCATCGCTGCCATCTTTGGGCCTCCACGGTAAATCTGAGATAGTATATACCTTCCGGAAACAGACCCAAACCCACATATTTCCGATAATTTCTATTTCTTCATAAAGCAATATGTCCAGACTTATTGTAAAGGGTCTTCCGAAGTACCTCACAGAGGACCGGTTGAAAGACCATTTCGGCAAAGAGGGCGCGGTTTCGGATGTCAAGCTCATGAAAAAGCGCAATGGCGAATCCAGACAATTTGCGTTTATTGGATACAAATCAGCCGCCGACGCAGAGCGGGCCGCTAAGTATTTCGACCGCACGTTTATTGATACGGCGAAAATCGAGGTCAGCTCGGCGAAAACGTTCTCTGATCCAACGGTTCCAAAGGCCATTCGTGAAAAGCGCAAATTGATGGAGCAGAGATGGACCGAACAGGAAGAACGGCTTTTGCACCAGAAGGAGGAGCAGGAGCAGTACAAGCGACAGAAGCTTGAGCGGAAATCAAAGTTGGATGCGGAAATCGCCGCGAACCCGAAATTGCTGGAGTTTATTGAGACCTTGAAACCGTCTGCGCAGGTGCAGTCATGGAAAAACGATTCCTTGGCGGACGGCAGCGGTGCTCCTTCGGCAAAGGCGCTCGAAGACGCTTTGGCGGCAAAAGATGGCGCCAAGCCAGGACCCGTCACGCTTGACGCAAAGTATAGTGTTGTGCAGGCGAAAGAGGCTGCGAGCGATGACGAATACGACGAATTTCAGGCAAAACAGGATTCCGAAGACGAAGAAATGATGCCGCTTGAGACGGAGCCGGCGGCTAATGATCCCGTGCAGGAAGAAACAGAGGATTTAGCCAGGGATGAAGGCGTTTCTGATCTTGACTGGCTCAAACTGCGTCGGATCCGGATGAAAGAAAACGACGAGGGTGAAATGGCTGGCGTCACGCTGAACGATACAAATTCGGAAAACAAGGGTGAAAACACATCTTCTGCGGCCTCCGAGCGGGCTCATAGACAGGAAAGGGCCGAACAAGCGTTTGTTTCAGAAGAGGATGCTACCGTCCAAAAGCTCCAGGAAACCGGAAGACTATTTATCCGGAACATTCTTTACGACTCCACCGAGGACGAGTTCCGCGAGCTTTTCGCCATGTACGGGCCGATTTCGGAGGCYCACGTGGCCGTGGACACGCGGACGGGCAAGTCCAAGGGGTTTGTCTATATACAGTTTGAAAACCCTGAAGACGCTGTTCGTGCATACCGTGCCATGGACAAGCAAATCTTCCAGGGCCGTCTCTTGCATATTTTGGCGGCGGACGCGAAAAAGGACCATAAACTCGACGAATTTGCGTTGAAAAACCTTCCTTTGAAAAAACAGCGAGAACTCAAGAAAAAGGCGCTGGCTGCCAAGGCGCAATTCAACTGGAACTCTCTCTATATGAACAGCGACGCGGTGCTCGACTCCGTGGCGGCAAAAATGGGCATTTCCAAGGCGCAATTGATCGACCCGCAGAACTCTAGCCTGGCGGTGAAACAGGCGCTTGCAGAAGCGCACGTGATCGGCGATGTACGCAAGTTTTTCGAGGATAGAGGCGTTGACTTGACGCTGTTTGACCATAAGGAGCGTGACGACCGCATCGTGCTTGTGAAGAACTTCCCCTTTGGGACATCCAGCGAAGAATTGGGCGAGCTTTTCGCCGAACATGGGCCCTTGAAACGCGTGGTGATGCCGCCCCTGGGCACGATCGCCATCGTCGAGTTCCGTGATGCGCCCAGCGGGCGTGCGGCGTTCACGAAATTGGCGTACCGCATGTTCAAGAAAAGCATCTTGTACTTGGAAAAGGGCCCCAAGGATTTGTTCACGCGAGAACCTGCTGCATCCGAAAACGTGCAGATCGAAAAGGGCGAGGGCGACGACGACGCCGTGGATGCTAAGGTGAGTGCTGCAGACGTGATGGCCGAGGATGCTGCCGGTAGCGAGGACGAGGCGCTTGAATCCGGCCCCACCGTGTCGATATTTGTCAAGAACTTGAGTTTCGCCACCACCACGCCGCTGTTGACGGCGTTTTTCGAGAAATTGCCCGGCTTTGTTGTGGCGTTGGTCAAGACTAAGCCCGACCCGAAAACGCCGGGCCAACAGCTAAGCATGGGATTTGGGTTTGCCGAGTTCAGAACAAAGGAAAACGCCGAGTCGGCTATCAGAAACTTGGACAACGCCGTGTTGGACGGCCACCGCGTGCAGCTCAAGTTGTCACACCGCAAGCTGGGCTCTGCCTCGAGTGCTGCATCGGCAAGCAAACTGGAGAAAACAAACAAGATCATCATCAAGAATCTTCCGTTCGAGGCGTCGAGAAAAGACGTGTTGGAGCTTTTTGGCGCCTATGGCCAGATCAAGTCCGTGCGTGTGCCGAAGAAATTCGACAAGTCCGCGCGCGGGTTTGCATTTGTCGAGTATACTTTGTTGAAGGAGGCCGAGAGTGCCATGGACTCGTTGAAAGGTGTGCATTTGCTCGGGCGTCGTTTGGTGATGCAATACGCAGAGAAGGCGTCGGAGAACGCCGAGGACGAGATCGAGAAAATGACCCAGAAGGTCAGCAAGCAGGCCGCGTCACGAGAGGTGGCTGCCGTGCGCTTGGCGGGCCAAGGAAAGTTTCAACTAGAGGAGTCCGAGGACCCATTCAACGAGTTTTAGGGTATTGGAGACGATATAGAAGCATAAAGGTCATTTTTTTGCATTTATTTACAAATATATTACGGTTTGAAATCGTGGGTTTTGATCAACCCTTGATATTTATGACTAGAATTGGTTCTCTAGGGTTTTCATCGATTTGTCAGTGGCTGACTGTCACTGTTATATCGGCTTCGACGAGTGTATTCACGCAGTCCTGTATATAAAGAATGAAATGCATTGAAAACGGGTTGTATGTAGGTTATACATGCGGCCAGACGCAGTCGGGCCTAAATGAACCGAAACTGATAAACAAACATTTTTATTCTTCTTCCTGAAAAGATTTCAATTGAAACTGGCTCAGAGCTCGATGTGTCGCCGATATCAGGGACATTTGGCTGAATTCTTCGAGTCAGCAAGTATACGCTAGTCGTTCTTCTCATGCTTCAAAAGTTACGCATATCCAATCGTTCGGGACGACAAAACCCATTTCAATTTGCAAAAGCTCAAGTTTCCAGGAAGTTTTTGGAAAATGCCAATATCTATATTACAAAAAAGAGTCATTTTCGGGATGATTATTTTTGAGTCATTTGATCAGATTAAAAAGTACGAAAGTGAGTATTTGTATCGACGCAAAGAAACCTAAAAATCTGAATGAAAAGTTGAAGAATGCAAGCGCAAAGAAAATAGCACTCAGTTTGATTGGTCTGGATATACATAAATGCGAATGTTTCGGGAAACAAAAATCGAAAAGATTGCCAATTTCAAAAAGACGTTCATCTCGCTTATGCGAATGCCCAGCCACTAGCATCAAAGTTATAAACGGCTCCAAACATGCACATAATACCAGATTTAACGTGCGTGATTACGGTGGAAAAAGGAAAAAGATCACGTGGATCAAAAAGATCACGTAGTCTGGCTATATTGTGGTGAGGATCGTAGAGTTTATTCTCTTGGATTGCACCCGTATACTGACGCTCGTCAGCAGTACATAAGCCATAGAAGGAACATTACGTAAATGACCTACATAAGTAAAGATTGGGAATTTTGAGAAACTTTTCGTTATAAGACCTATTTTGAAATATTTATTCTTGCGTAATAAATTGGTGTTTAGATGAAAACATGCAAAGAAAGTTCCTCAGTGTATCTATCGGCAAGCTGAATACCATCTATCACGTCGCATGGCCCCGGCCAAGTAGCCTTTAAATTTGGAAATCTGAAGATGATTCCGGGTGCGCCTTGGACGAGTGGAACGAGAAGTGTGCTCAAAGTTGCGGTGTTACCACACGACGCCACCTCCTGGCCGGGCTGGCCCCAGATCCAATGCAGAAACTGGAGCTCGAGAGAATCGAAGATGTCTTGATTGGCAATGTCATGGAAATTACAAGTCGGAATCTGCTTCAAATTTCAAAAGAACTAACCCCAGGGATTACTCAAAACAGGCAACAAGAGCGAGAAGCTGAGTTGAATCGAGCTTAGCTAATTTAGCTTTGGGAGGATATTTTGGCCTGGAAATAATAGAGCTAAACGATTGCAACAGTAAATTCACAACAAATTTTGTTTTAAGAAACAAAAAAACAAGAAAAATAGGCTTTTCGTTCAAACAATAATGCAATGTGTGAATATCTTTCTCTCTTGATCGCTATCATATTTGTAGCTCAGCACATAGTTAAGCCAGAAACATTGGGATATACCTGAACCAGAATCCGCTTCACGCTATATCTTCTGCAAGCACTTTTCTTTATCTCTCGAGATTAAGTAGATCGGCATGTGTACTTCTTTTTTTATTTCTTTTCCCCGAATTCAGTTGTCATGTCAAAAATGCTGGCGACTCCAATCTGAAGGATTTATTCAGGCAAGTCCAAATTGCAATTCGAGAACAAACCATAGATTTGAAGGCTATTTTACTGGTTGTTTACAACGAATGTGTCAGAAAATCCATTATGTTCCCCAATTCTTAATATCATGGCCAAATACAAAATCTATGACAGAATCATTCCAGCTTAGCGTGGCTCATACTTCGAAAACGAACGGCGGTTGGTTCTCAGTCACCGTGGCTCAAGTGATCGTCCTTCAAGGATAGCAAATTTTGAATCAAAATGAAAACTTTAATCTGAAAGGTTTCATAAAAAGAGAACGTTTGGTGCAAAAGCACAACAACCACCATATCTTCCGTAAAAAAAAATATTTTCATTCAAGCTGTCTGGGCCCTGAAATCAGCCCGCGGCAGGTATCCAGTAGTTAATGCGTACACTCCCAAATAAACTTTGAAAGTCTGAAAGGTGTTCACCAATACTCTCTGAGGGGGGAGGGTAATCTCTTAAGTGATTGTGAGTTTTATATAGTGTTATCATTCAATCACGCCTTTGTCAATATTTTCTACATCACATTTTTCGTTCCCTTATCTTTTCAAGGATCGACTGAGCCCCTTGAAGGAAGGCTCAGATCGAGGAAAGGGTTCAAAAAGAAGCATTTCCATTCTAATTCTTCACTTCAATATAACATAATTCAAGTAACTGTCAAGGATGGATGAGTATCCGGAACATGACAGAAGTTTTGACTTCAGTCAAGATCTCTTAGACAAGACTCAATGAAATATACTATCATAGCCGACAGATTGTTGTGATTTGGGCTTTTATTGAATCTACATGACGATTTTAGTTGATAGATAGATTCTTGAGTAAAGATTGTCAGAGACGTAAAAGTAGTTTTTAGACTTCAACAGGAGAAGGAGTTGACTTTGTATCACTATTTCACCATCCCATTCACATGAAACCTGTCTTAAGCTCCTAAACTTAGACGACACATAAATAACGTCCACAAGTTTATGGTCCCCATCACTTCATGTCTACATTGCAATTCATAAGGCGTTGCTCATGGAGTATATACAGACGGTGTTACTATAGACAAGACCCGGCCGGACCGTGCCAGAACAGAGCAGGTCTGAGTCTGAATCAAACACAAAATACAAACCACAGTCCCTTTTGGACACAAGAATACGTTGCTGGCACATCCACCCGCGAAGAAAAGACGCTTACTTGGCCAAGAATTTCGACATGTTGGCCAACAAGTCTCTGTAAGTGTTTTCCTCCTTGTACTCGGAGAAAGCAAAGATAAAGTCAGCCAAGTCTTCATTGACTCCCTTGTCCTCCAAGTAGTTCTCGACGGCGAGCTGCAAGGACTCGTCCAAGTTCGAGAACTGCGGGCCCTGGTACTCGGTGCTAGACAAAAACGTGCCTTTCTCCTTCACCTGCTCCAAGAACTTGGCCGCATCGGGCTTGTAGTTGAAGTAGTCGACAAACAACTCTTCCTCGGAGTTTTGCAACATCAAGTTGAAGAAAAGACCATCGTTTGACTCTGGCTTCGAGATGAACACCTTCACATTGGCAAAAGTGCTCTCGAATTGGTCGAGCTCCTCGTCAAACTGCTCCTTGTCCTCCACACCTTCCTCAGCGCCAAACTCAGGCGCGCCAAGCTCAACATCCGAAACCTCGTCGATGTCGAAAAACACCCGGATCTCTTCGCCGGATGGCAAGGTTTTGTATAACTCAACGTTCGACTCATATTTGCCCTCAATCACCTTGAAGCCGCTGTCAGCCAAAAACTGCTCCTGCTCAGGCTCCAACTCGTTGTCGACGGCCAAGGCGACCTTGTGCTCGGACTTCACGATCTCCGAGAGCTGGCTGGTGGTGTTTTGGGCACGGACAAGCCCCGAGGAAAAAGCCCTGGAGATTGGCACGGCTCTTCTGGCCAATTGCGGCACGCAGGCTCTGCARACRTTGGAAAGGGCGATGCGGGAGATGAATCTGGACATATTTTGAATGGGTTTGGAAAGTTGACAGAATTGTAATAATGGGATGGACCCCACAGATTTTTTCTTGCGACTTCTTTGTGGATCACGTGATACCGCTTTAAGGGAGCGCTTCATTTGTCTAAGGCACTGCTGTGGCGCGCTCTCCTTGTTGTTGTGTATATTGTATTGTGGTCCCTATTTCTTATGGATAGAGTCGATGTCCGGAAAGCGTCAATGTTATTTGATATGATATCATTTTACGATTCTGTCTTTGTCTCATCCGCTGATGTCTGTCAGTGTTAAAACCGCTCGAACGTAATCTCAATTCTGTTGCTTCCTTATTCTTCTGTCAGACGCATGTGCAGGAGAAATTCCTGAACAAACCTAGAGGATCGTCTGTACTTGCGCTCCTGATATTTCTCGTAGATGGCTTTGTGTGTGGTCTCGGCGTTTGAACAGATCTCCATGAATATTCTGGCCAACGGCTTTAATTGCTCTTCAGTATAGCCGGAGTAGAACACGTGAAGCTCAGTCCAGGGCCCCTTGTTGAGCATTTTTCGCAGGAGATAGTRTGCGCCTGCTGCAAGCCACGATGGCTGCGAGGCAACAAAACGACAGTCCATGATGGTAATCTCCAAGAAATACTTTGCCAATGTTCTTGTCTCGTAGTCGTAGTCGTCTGCTTTGGATGTACGCCTGAGGAAAGACATCGGGCCAGGCCATCCCATGTCAAATTCCAACACATCAATCATRAACAGCTCTGCCTTGAGGAACTCTTCAATTGTATATGCATTATCGGCCATGTATGCCACTTCTTGGACCGTTGGACAGTTGATCTCTTCGTATTTAGCTGCGATGAACAAAGCGACAGCGCCAACCAATTGAAAGCGAGATAACGAGACCTTGCGTTTACTCAAAAATCGGTCGATGTAGTTGATTGTCAAGTATAATGTCTCTGGGAGTAGGTTGAATCTCTGGTGCACCTGCACTACCCAGTCTACCAAAACAGAGCGCATCTCCCATTTCAAATCGTCTTGGGTATCCATGTAGTTTGGATCAGGTGCCAACTTCTGCTCGAGCTCATGAAGGTAATTAAAGATTTCAGGGGCATACTCCGCGACCATAGTCACGTCGTAAGTATCTTCATCATCTTCAGCCATGTTTGTGTTTGCGTATTTCCGCATCACATACCTCAACTCATCGAAGATAGCTCTACTCCATTTCGGCTCTTGTGGTTGCATTTCTGCATCGCCCTCCTCATCTTCAGCCTGTTCTGCCACGTTTTCATCACTTTCACTTGCATAAGCCGTCTCTGCCTCTTCGTAGGGCGCAGAATGTGGTACCTCAATAGTATTAAGTGGAGGGGTCTGAGTTTCAATACGCCTTTCATGGAGGGCGTCAGAGTACGCCAGCTGCGATGTTTCCCCGTCTTCCTCGGAGTCCGTGGCATCACGTGCACTCAGTGAGATCGTGTCGAAATGCTGGCTTATTAGAAGCCCTTCGGAGCTCTTCAGCACAGACGAGCTCAATGCCACAACTGGTCTCGCGAGGTCATTCTCCTGGCCCGGCTCCCGCGTGTCATGGCGCCGGCGTTTGTTGTCCTCGGGTTTCAGGACTCGAGTTGTTGCGAAATTCGTGGAGATCGAGGAGAGCGCCCTTCTCAGCTGTAAAGAGGCTCGGCGGCTAGGGTTGTCTGACAACGAGCGGGCGTGTGTGGTCGTGTGGTCATGCGACATGTCTCTTGATTGTTTTGTGTTTCTGGTGAGTAGATCAAATCAACTGTTTGTTGAAAATGGTCAGAGAAAAAGAATATATAAAAAAAAAAGCTGCAAAACCGGGGGTGAACGAGCGACTGAGTGGGAAAATGTGCCCGGCTAGGATGAAATTTGTTTATACAATGCTGTAAATTGTTGTTGATAGCTGGCGCTTGATTTTTGTGTGGTGGCCAGAATGAGGTCGAAAAGGCCCGAGTGCACGTAAAAAACACGAGATATCCTGGCGGGTAGATGTAGTTTTGCCTGCAACACGCTTGAATGACGGAATCAGCAATTGCAATTTCCAGCAAGCTAGTGGATGATCCTTGAGCTGAGGAAAAAAGATAAAAAAGGGAGTATATGCGTAAATTTGGTGAAAATCTGGGTCACGGAAGCACGCCAGAAAGCCTAGGGAAACAAACAATGGAAGAGTCTCAGCGCGAGAAAACAAACACGCAGTGTGCAAACTGGAGATCCCATGTGGTGTACGGGTGTAATTTTGACGCTGGCGATTCGGCAGTGTTTGAGCTTACAAGCAGTGAAGTTTTATCTCATTACTGACTATTTGGCTTGCGAGCAGTTGAATAAAATCAACTTTTCCGCCAAGAATTCGTTTTTCAACATCTCATACCCTTGAATAGTCAGGGAAACCCCGAAAATATGAAACGAGGGCTTTTTTGCGTCCAAGCTTTAGCGCGCTTATCTGCAGGATCAATCGCCATCACACACAGTTTGTTTATTTACGGTCGCGCGGCAGCGTGCAACGCCCGCATAAACAGGATACGAGCACGTGACAAGAATACTAAACCAATAATGAAGAATGGATATCAGACARTGCAACAGCTCCTGCCAAGTAGGCACGGGGTATACACGTGGAAACGCGTATTTGAATCATGCGGGGAAAACACGGGTGACGTTTCTAGTTTTGGACAGACACTGTGACTCAACATCAGGCATGCGTCACGTGATTTCATAATCTCGTGTTTACCTTTCAGTATATGGCAACCCATGGCTTGTGTGGCAACATTAGCTTGCTATGAAGCCAGAATCTGTCTTTTTGTGGTTTTGTACCCACTTTYACCGTCCAGACGAAAAGCTCTGACAATATTCTGGATGCACTCAAGTTCACGTGACTCCAGACGAAAATACATCATGAGATGATGATTCATGAGTCGCGCGAAACTGACTCAGTCCCTCAAGAAAAGACTGCCAAATTCACCCAGCGAACAGATGATAAAAGGCACCACATTCATGACCAGAGTGCATGGCGCCGTAGTGGACGATAAAACCCGGTGTGCACACTACCACCTGGTGCTTGATATCATAGCTATAAAATTCAAGTGTTGTGATCGGTATTACCCATGCTATCAGTGCCATGAGGAAATCGGTGGGCACAGTATCCAGCGGTGGAGGCGTGATGAGCTAAAGTCAGGCCATAAAGTTATCTTATGTGGCGAGTGCAAAAAGACACTAACATTTGACGAATACAGTAATAACGGGGCCAAGTGCCTTTGTTGCCATGCAAATTTTAACCCTAAATGTGCGCTTCACTACGATCTCTACTTTGATCTTAGTTGAGTAGCATAAAGAACCCAGTCTGGCCGCCAACTATTAGCGAGAAGCGAGATCCATGCACAGGATCATACAAGAATGTTTAGCCGTTGGAAACAATTCATAAATCAGAAAAAACCACTCCTCAAAATCAGCATTAATAAATTACTGTACTTGAATTTTGTATTATTTTCTTTTCTTTTCTGATCATAGGTAATTCCTAGGGCGCTGCAGCCCGGCCCCAGCCAGCCCCGGCCTGAGTACATGGCCCTGACCGTGCCCCGTTTCTTGGCGCGCACACCCAAAAGATGGATAAATGTGGCTTGCGAGGCATACTATGAAATTTTGCTGTTTTCAGTTTCAGTTACCGAAAAGACGATTCCGGTAATACAATCGTTCTGGGATTCTGGCCGAAATTTTGCCTAGATAGTGCCCAGCGCGATTTTTCTGGGCCAGGCTTTGTTCTGGAGTGATTAGTACTGGCCATAATGATTTGACGGATTGACAGATAGAGGATAAGCAAAAAGGACTTTAACACATTGATTTCTTTGAAATATTTACAGTTCATTGTGGAATCAAGCGCCGCAAATGAAAACACGAAGACTACTCCTATCATGATTACGTTCCAAAGGAAATAGTGAGCTTTCCCGAACTTTTCGGGCTGTGGGGCGTGGAGCGGCCCCGCAGGAAAGGACCCTGCGCCCGAATGCCAAGCGGCCCAGCCATCCATTGGGGGCATGCAAGCTACATGGCGGCCCCACAAGTTACAACGCGCCAGCCAGCCAATAAACACCAATTCATAAACAATACAGACAAGATGAATTTGGTGAAAGGACTCAAAAATATCCCACAATAATTRAARTACTGTAGACCCATAGGCAAGATATGTACGCTTGGCCCTGAAAACCACTAAATTTTATCGAAGGATCTAAACTTTTATGTTCCATTGTTCGCCGATAAGTCACTTCCTAATAAGGCTTGCCGGAAACATGGGGCCGCCGCGTGCACATGCTGCTGCTGCGGCCGCGCCGCGCCACGCCATTATCGCCATTATCGCCATGCACTTCCCACTTGCTGTGACAGATTTATATCCATCACAAAGACTTTTTTATTTTTTACATTGTTGGCGCTGGAAATTGACGTTTCAATTCACAACAAAAAACAAGAATCTGGGCAATACAAAGTTTAGTGYRAGCCGGTTCCCACACAATACCCTTTTAAATCATTTTTGTCGATCCTTTTTATTGTGCCCCACGTCTTATCGCGAACCTTTTTCTTAGAGCCTCTGACAATCCACATTATCGATACTAAACATGGCACAAACAACAATAATCATCTCGAATTTGGATAAAAGCAATTTCGTTGCCTCTGGCGGAGAAAACTCGTCGCTTGCGAGCCAAATTAAAGCCACATTACTCGACAAAGCACTCTACACGGRGCACACAGATAAGATACTTTCACACTGGTCAGAATTGCCATTTTTGAACCGCATCATCGCGATTTTCGAGACGGAATCGGCAGCCACGCGTGCACACGAGTACTTGTTGAAATCGCATGCAAATTCCCTGGCAGAAACCGCTTTCCGCTTGCCAGAKCTGGCGAGAATTTCYCTTCAGGAAAATCTCTTACAGAGATCAAAACTGTCGGACGAGCTCAAAGAGGAAAACGCCATTAAGCCCGAGAAGCCAAGAGAAGCCGAGAAGGCGAAWAACTCCGGCGACTTGGCAGGCTACAACGAGCCAGAGCCGAAACCTATAGACATGTACGAGGACCTCTTACATGCAGGAATCGACATTCTGAAGTTTAACACAGAAGAACAGGTGAATGAGGTGAAGACCGATAGCATCAGCAAGGCGCCTGCTGGATTAGGCCGTGCTMGGTCACTCACGAAAACATTATTTAAGCCTTCGTTGCTGATTGATACACGGACTGCACACAGCGGGGCACCGCCATTATCGCCCACCATCACGCTTGATCAGTCTTGAGCTTTTTCTGAAAGCTGGATAGTTGCAGTTATTGGGGTATAAGAGTATGAATTTCTAGAGTCGAAAAGTATTTAATCGGAGTATGCAGGATAATTTGCATTGATGTGTTGGAAAGGGAAAGAAAGCACAAGTGAAGGTATGAGAGTAGCCCATGTGGATGTAGAGTGACCTGGAAATAGCGTGTCTTTCTGTTATATTTTTTTTTTTTGACTTTGGCGTCGTGTTTTATCAGGCCACTGGCCTCAGAAAGACAATGTTCAATCAAACTTGCGATTCCGTACTAGGAAATAACCCATTTGTTCGGGTGGGCGAGATTTACGAGGACCGTCTGTGTTTGGGGATGGAAAATAAGCCAAGAATTAACCAAGGTATTTCAGGCCTGTCAAACTGAATTTCGGAAAACATATCTTTCTCAGTTCTCCAGCCATAGCGTATGTGTTGTCGTGATACAGTGACAAGCTTTACATGGATAGTATAGACAGAAAAGTGTTGGTGCACGATGATTATGAGAATTGTAAATCTGGATATGTGTTTGTACGTGATTATTCATTTGATGAGAATCATGGAGGAACACTTGTAAGACACTTTTGTAAAGAAAAGGCGTGCCTAAGCTTGCTTAAATCAATGATTGAAAAAGCGTATCATGGAACTCTCGAGGAAGCCTATATCGCAAGCCTTAAAGCCAGGTTTTTGAGTGGAAGTCATGTCCTGCTTGATGGGATATGGTCAGCAAAAGAATCAGCAGCCGAGATTCCAGAGAACCATATCTGTTTTCTGTCCTTAACCTACGGATAACTTTTTCAAAAATGAAGCTCTCGGATCGCCAAACATACCTCTGGGGTTTAGTCAAGAGCATACTACGAACAGCAATTTCCGAGCTGAATTTTGACAAACAAGGGAACACGTGACTGAGTGATGGTCACAAAGCTTTATGCAATACATTCGGCAGATAAAGTTGTTAGGAAAATTAGCAGAAAAATACGTGTTTGGCCCCGCCTTCTTCGATAGACATCAGGCTCGTTTTGTTATATTGTGGGTGTTGTACTGTTGTGAATTGGATCATGGTGGAATGAATGAGAGAGGTGGCCCCAATTACCAAGAGCTATGTAGTCTATGTGGAAAAGAACAATTCCTATGATTAGCCCTTTCAAACAGTTAATTTGTGTGTATTTGGCTTAAGTAGGCATCAAAAGCGACATTTTGAGCACTTTTTCCAGAGAAACTCTTTGGTGGTCATATGTCAAGTTTTTGATAGCCGCACCTAAGCGAAGCTTCTTGTGAATTGGTTCCAAACCGTACAGATTGTAAACAGATTAAGACAAAAAAGCACCATTGAAAATACAAATGTGCTATTCAATTTTGTTTTTAATTTTGTTTTATCTGATTTTTCTCTTTTAATTACAAACGTTGACTAGAATAGCCAGGAAGCTCTATGCTACCTCAAAGGTGCTCCTCTTTTTTTCGAATTCCCTCGTTTTACAACAATATCCACCCACATATTCCTCCTTCGAAGCATCAGAACGAGATGGCATGGGCCATTTTTCTTGCCAGGACGGATTTCTCTGGTATCAGTGACAACATTTTCTCGAGTCCTTGAGTGCTTCTTCGTCAGATTGATTTATTAACTACTTTCCCTTCCAGATACAATTCTGAACACTGAAAGCCAATGATTTTTTGTGCCGATTTCCCGAACTCAACAATTTGGAAAAGAAAATCCATGATTAGTCCCGCGTCTTGAAAAACATTACCGTAAATGGCATTTTAATTGTAATCATGCGTCTTTTCAAATATGGCTCGCCCGTCGCTATGGGCGTTTTTCTACCACCAAAACATCGAAAACCATATACTTTCATCTGTTAGTGGGTGTTTGGTGGATTATTCGGGATAAACAATCTTTTACAAGCTTAACGGTTGTCTCGACCCGCTCGAGGGTCACATCACCTCGCCTACTCGGGCAGCTAAAATGTTTCTCATATCCATAGAAAGTTGGATAAAGCCTCTACTATTTTTCGGATCAAGCCGTTTGAAAACGTTGTTCTTTTGAAAAGGTCTAATTTTGACGGCGTTGTTTTCCTCTGTAGATCGCCCTGAACCAACGTTTTGCTCATTACTTTGACTATCTGTTTAGTAGTTTCAATTGCCAATACCGGTTAGCTATGGCCATAAAGTATTTCAGTCTTTCATATACACATCCCGTTGAAAGCCTTCAAAAACTCGAATTTCAGGCGGATTTTGGCCTAGCACTCATTTTCAACGCCTTAAAGGAGAAAATCTTCAAAAAGTGTCGAAATTCGGCTCTGAAAATTCCGCCACTAAATACTATAATTGTCATTGCTCTAATCAGTGGCACGATCATCGATTCACATTCCTGGAAATGCACTCAAAGCATGGACATTACCAAAATGACCGAAACTCTTCACAAGTTTGATCATTTATTGGCAAGATTCTCAAAGTTGCAAAAAGCGTTGTCTGTTCAATTATTTTCGCATCCAGATTCTTCTCATGATATCATCTTTAGTCATATGCCGTAAGCGCGCGGTGCCAGAATCGTACATCAAAGCGCAACTGGAATCGAACGATCTTTCATTTGAAAACTAAAACTGATAAACATACACGATGGCAGTAAAAGGATTGGGTCAGATTGACCAGCAATACGATGGTATGTGTGAATAGCAAGAACGAGGATTTGGCGGTGGCTGAGCGGAATCGGTCTTGTATGTGAATTTTTATACTACGAAATATCCAGGTTTCCGTTACCATAATTTTTCATAAGCTCATGCTGGAAATGCCATTCATCAATGTCTTTTTCACCCCAGAACCAAAAAAAAGAAAATCTTTTTGGAATGCTAGAACTCACTACTAACGTCCAGGCTCTAAATTGAGAATTGGCATTCTTCATGCCCGCTGGAACGACAGCATTATCTCGAACTTGGTGAAAGGCTGTATCGAGAGATTGAAGTCGTTTGGCGTATTGGAGGAAAATATTGTCGTGGAGTCTGTTCCAGGCTCGTTTGAGTTGCCATACGGCGCCAAACTTCTCACGGAAAAACAGCAAAAGTTGGGCACGCCTTTGGACGCTGTGATCCCCATCGGCGTGTTGATCAAAGGCTCAACCATGCACTTCGAGTACATCTGCGATTCTGTCACGCATCAGTTGATGAGATTGAACTTTGAGCTTGGAATCCCCGTCATTTTCGGCGTTTTGACGTGTATGACGGAGGAACAGGCAGAGGCCCGTGCAGGACTCATTGAAGGCAAGATGCACAACCACGGCGAAGACTGGGGCGCTGCTGCCGTTGAAATGGCTCTCAAATTCAGAGTTGGAGATTCAAGCCAGTAAAGGAAAGTTCATGTTGGATATCAAAAATGATTTTCCATGCTTGACAAGCTGTTTGGGAAAGATTTACTGAGACTATTTTTTGAAACTCTACCTGAGAGATCTGAGAATGATCCCGGCTTAGCAGGTAGAGAGAACAATCGTTCTGTAAAATAAAGCATCAATATTCTTGTAATTTTTCGGAAACGTGCCTTTTTTTTCTCGCCAAGATCACCGTGATCAATAAAATCGCTAGAATTGTGTGTTTATAGAACACTTGTAACCATAGTGAACTCATCATCAGCATGATGCGGTGAAAATGCAGAGACAGTGATGTTGGTTTGGTGAATTTCGCGGGTACTTTGTTTTTTGCTAAATGAATCAAGGGTGGTTGCAAATATCCAGAAAACACAGGCGTTTATGCTATTTCCATCCTGATGTAGCTGCCTTTCAGAACTCAGAGACCATCTTTTTATAAAATTAATTTGGCTTGAGAAGCAAGTCTGCTCTTTCCACTGAATTCTGATATTACGCAAGAAAAAGAGACTCCTCCATATCAGTAGTGTGGTATGCCATTTGGTCCACACAGATTGCTGACTTATATTCAAACAAGCTGGAAAAAGTAAAAAAATGAAAAAAAGATATCACTCAAGACGTAACAGCGCCTGTTGGATTAGAATCAATTTCATGGTCACGCGGGATGACCCCGACTGACACTCACATACACATTCTTATTATTCTGAACAGCCCTTGTGCCCACGATCAAACCTGCTTTTCACGCAGAAACTCTTCAGATTATCATTGTGAAATCATGCCAGAATTCTTGCATCGGAAAATCTCGAAATTTTTTATTTTTTTAAAAAAAATGATCAAAAATAACAAGACGCTACCAACCACCTACATAGCTATGGATAGAAGAGATTTATTTCCCACTACAGTTCGATCAGAATGAAGCAAAAAGCTTTTTTTTTTTTTGATTAATTTGACCCAAAAAAAACAAACTCTCCTTAAAACTAAATCTCTTCAGCACCCATGTGCAATCAGTCTTTCTCGGTATCTTCATCCCTGAGCGAAGCACTCAGTATTCAGCAACTCCAGAACAATACGAACTTTTAGCCTTGATATCGCAAAAAAACCATACAAGCGATCATGAAGATTGAACTCAAAAATCACGCCAATGACCATTTTGAGTCCATCATGAAACTCGTGACTTTGCATCAATCTTGTGCTATCTCAGCGGGCCTTATCAGAAACAATGAGATCTCGCAAATATAATGCCCCGCGATTTGGTTGCACGGCGCTGGTGCGACATTTGGCGCCGAATTCTACAGTACGTGCTATCGGCGGCGCGCATCCTGCACACAAGATACTATCGCCCAGTTTCCGCAGTCACGTGACGCTGGTCGTTCGTCGGATTTTCGACCAAATTCACGTTTGCCAAAACCAGCAAGACTTTTCACCACACCCAGAACCCGGCAACATGAGTGGATGTATGTAATTGCGCAGGCCCTGATGAGAAAAGATTGGAACGTCAAATTAATGGTGAAACCTGAAATATGGCTGGTTGCCTGAAAGTATCATTTTTGTGTCTCCAAAGATACTTGACCTGACGATATGTGCGCCAGTCAGACATGAAGAGATTGCCAAGTCTGAGTTACACACACCAGAATGAAGACATATCGCCTTGAATTCTAAAGATCGGTTATTTGACCGAAAACCATCAATAAAGTGCCAAAAAAATCATGCTTTTCGCTTTAAAACTCTCGAATTATACTAACCTTAGTCCGTCTTCTTGACCTTGTCAAGGCCGTGTCGCCAATCATGCCAGAAATCAACTTTCCCGTGGAAAAAGTGATCCTCGACGAGAAAGTCGTGTATACCATTGCCAGTGGCTTGGTTTTTGTGCTTGCACAGCTCCCGCTTTTCGGTCTTGTGAAAGATGCGCCGTTGCAAATGGCTGACCCATTTTCCACCTTGAGACCTCTCTTCGCCATGGAGCAAGGCTCGTTATTGGAGTTGGGATTGCTTCCGATCCTCACCCTGGCGTTTGTGTGGCAAATAGCCGCCGGCGCCAAGGCCATCAAAGTCGATTTCCGCTACGGAATTGACCGTGAGTTGTTCCAGACTGCACAGAAGGCCACGGCGGTGCTTTTCAGCGCTGTGTTTGCCGCCGCATTGATCCTTCTGGGCTATTACGACCCTGTGGTGCGTGGCGCGGTCAACGAGGGTAACTTTTACGGCACCTACGCGTTGCTTTTCACGCAGCTTTTCGGCTGGAACGTGGTGTTGACTTTGATCGTCGAAGTCATCGATAAAGGGTACGGATTTGGCTCGGGCGTGTTGTGTTTCCTTGCGCTTAATGCCGCCACGGGCCTTGTGCGTGACGTGGTCGGCTTGGAGGTGGTTTCGGCCACTCCAAATGGCGTGGCACAGACTTATGGCGTAGTGTCATATTTTGGCCGCAGCTTGCTCACAATGGACCTTGGAGAGATCAAATCCGCCGCTATTGGCCTCTTTCTGCGCGCTGGCTTCCCCACACTCGCTCTGGTGGTGCTTGCGGTGGCCACAGGGCTCGTGGTGATTGTGTTGCAGAACTTCCGCTTGGAGTTGCCTATTCGGTCCAACCGTGCGAGGGGAATGGCCAACGTGTTCCCAATCCGTTTGCTCTACACCGGTGCGTTGCCCGTGGTGTTTGCTTACACAGTCGTGGCCAACGTGCAGGTGGTGCTTCACTTCTTGCTGCTTGCTGTGGCGCCATTCTACCCATTTGTCGCTAAATTGATCGAGTCACGTGACGTGGCTGGAAATGTCGTTTCCGGCTTACGTCTTTACTTCACCGCGCCTGCATCCCTCTCGGCCTCGCTCTTGTCGCCCATCCGTGCGGTGGTCTACTCCACCACGCTTTTGACCTTGGCCTCGGCGTTCGCTGTGTTCTGGGCCGATATCTCCGGCTCCGCGCCTAAGGATATCGCCAAGCAGTTCAAGGACCAGGCGATTGTCATTTCGGGCAAGAGAGACGTGTCCGTGACGCGTGAATTGTCGAGAACGATCCCCGTGGCCGCCGTTTCGGGCGCTGCCTCGTTGGTGGTGGTTTCTTTGATTGGCGAATTGCTCGGCTCAGCCGGTAAAACCGTTTCCGTTGCCGTGGGTGTTTCCGCCGCTTTTGCCGTATTAGAGGATTTCATGACGGAGCTCCAGCAAAGCGGAGGCTCGTCGCAGTTGATGGGGGCCATGCCTGGCATGAAGTAGAGAGCTAGCTGCAGGACCCACCGGGATGATAGTTTTCCTTTGGATCTGGAGCGATCTCATGGCATTCCGTGCTTAGGAGGCCAATGTTCGGAGGCGTGAGTTTTGACTCGAATCGAGTTGTTGCACCGGCAATGAATGGCGCCTTGTAATCGATCATATTTGGACCAGTCCTTGAAAGCTGGGTGCGTTTAGTATATATTCAGGCATCGTTAATGAATAGTATAAATGATCTGACCGTAGATTGGTAGGAGCGAGCGAGTTTTGGGGGTCAATTACAGTATCTGACATGCGGAATCGAAGACCTATATGTCCTTTTCATCTGATATGTTTTCTTTACATGAACAGATCATGGGACTATTATTTAAATGCAAAAGATGTTTTTACGGACAAATCATTCATCTCCCAATACACGCTGCCGATTTTGTGTTCACGAGAAAAACCCGATGAATATCCAGGGAGGCCTCGACTGAACCTAGTTGACATATTCGGCAATTCATAGATCATGTCTGCTGTAGGAAAGCTCGATTTCTTTTGATTCGTTTCGTTTCGGCTGATGATCAAACAAATTTTTCTTTCAATTTTTGCGTGAAACATCTGATTATGAACGTGCGAGAGTGACTTATCTGGCTTATTTACCTCGCTCATATAAAATTGGCTACTATTGAAAAGAGCGGAATTTGCACTCATGTTTTTCTCATAAGAAGCAAAGTAGAGACGTTTCTTTTCAGGAAACTGAGTGAAAGCAGAAACATCATGTAAAATAAAAACAGCAAAACGATAAAAGAATGAAGAAAAAACGCCCTCAGTGTGGTTTCAAACAAGACATAAACAAGAGTCACTATATGGCTGCAATAGACTGTAAAGGAACAAAAAACCACCCAAAACGATGATCGATCTCATCAAGTCCATCAATTAATCTGATGAGAACAGAAAAACCAAGAAAAAAATAATGACTTCTGATCATGAACATAATTGATCCCAATCCCGACTGGCCCCTAAATGCATTGGCAATCATCATTTTCAGCCGTGCATGAGCACGCACCAGCAAGCTAAAATATACATAGTGCGGAGTCACAGCAGAAACGGTAAGCAACTGTTTAACAAATTGCAAAGGGTAACGATTGAGCTCTACGCAGGATTAGAAAGGGAAACAAACAGAAAAAAATACAGTAAAAAATCAAAAACACCAAAAAGAAGCAATTTCAAGCCATATCCAGGAGGCGGCCTGCATGAACCATACTCCATCTCCATTCTCACGCTACTGTATAATACTAGATAACCGTTTATCACCGGAACCAGTCATTTCCAGTTCCGCACACGCATACGCACATGCATACAAGGCTCTCATTCTAGCTAATCTAATCATACAACTACAGATTAACTTCTAATCTTCACATCCACATCAACATCCACACATTACTTTCACCAAATGCCCACTTTGAAACTCGTGCTACTAGGCGACTCGTCCGTGGGGAAATCCTCGCTTGTAAATAGGTTTGCGCTGGACTCCTTTGATGCCCACCTGCCAAACACAATAGGTGCCGCGTTTATCTCCAAGGAGCACACGTCAAACGGGCGGACGGCCAAGTTTGTGATCTGGGACACCGCTGGCCAGGAACGGTACCAGTCGCTCACGCCGATGTACTACCGTAACGCCAAAGTAGCCTTGGTGTGTTTCGATTTATCTGCGAAAACGCTGTTTTCAAGGGCGAAGTTTTGGGCCGGGCAATTGCGCGTGCTGGGCCCGCAGGATATTTTGGTTTTTGTTGTCGGTACAAAGAACGATCTCGTCCAGGAACTGGAAGGCGAAGAAAACTCGGACTTTTTGGACCTTTTGGCGCAGGTTTCGGTCTACTGTGCTGATAACGATTTGAAGTTTATGAGGACCAGTGCTAAACTGGGCGAGGGCGTGCGTGCGATCTTCGATACGGTGGTTGACTCGCTAGATGAAGCGTTCTTCATGCAACCTGACATGGAGGTCGCCTCATCTCAGGAAAACGTGCTCTTGAGAGTACATGGCAGCGGCTCCAGCTGCTGTTGAGCCGCTCATATGGCTCCTATATGATTGACCATGGATCATACTGATGAGCGTTGAACGCAATTATCAAGAAACAGCGTCTCTCCGGGGCTTTCAAAGACCTGACATGGAGGTCGCGACTGGAAATTTATTATCACTCCCATAAACCAGAAGGGCCATTTTTACTCTTGTCATACTCTCCGATAGACGCTCACTTCGACCCTGCTGTGATCATCCTGAGAATACCACACAAGCTTCTCATACAACTTCAGAGTTTATGGCAGATTATGTGTCTCACTTTCAGATCGCACTCATCTTAAGATTGCCGTGGGTAAAGTCCATTTGCAACATGACCTATAAGCTTTATCATCCTAGGGTTTATCGAGAGGTGTATCGACTCCCAGATGGCCACGTTCAGGCATTCAAAAAGCAAGCGATTGATTTATTCCCTCATTATGAAGCAAAAGTTTGGAACAAACCTTTCCACAGCGTTGTTACACATTATACATTCTGCACACATTCTTACCAGTTCACACTTCATGCATCTAAACCGGGTGTAATTGGCACTTATACATACACATGCCCGGTCTGAAATGGCGTATTCTATGTCAGTCAATTTGCGCGAGTTGTGTGGTCATACACGGCAAGCATTTTGTGAAGAATCACCGCACCAAAGTCTTTTTTGGGTCCAGACCTCTCCAATATGCGATGAATCAAATTTCATACCCAACTCGACCAAGCACGTGTACCTTATAGCAACCTCAGATTCAAATAATTCTACTATGAATCAGTCGAGAACACGAAATTACTAAATCTGGTCTTCACTAATTCCGCTTTATAACACTGCCCGCTTCGTTTGCCCATTTGAATCATGCAATTGTTGATTATGCTCGGCTACGGTACATGCGTATCTCTATAGTACAATAAAGTCCCCTGCAAACTACTGCGGCTCCAAACCCTTCAGTTTCCAAAACTCGCGTTTTGTGTCCTTTTCCAAATTATTGGCTGGCTTGTTGCCCAGATTCTTTTCCTCCTCTGACTCGCTCTCTATGCTCATGAAGTCCTCCACTTTCTTACCGCTGGCTTTGGTTTTCACTGCCCCATTAGACCGCTTATTTACAGCATTTTTGTCCTTTTCCAGGCGCGCAACAACCACCTCTGTGGGGTGAGAAATTACACCAACTTTTTCCAGACTCTTCAGCACTGAGTTCGCCACTATCTTACTCTTTTCAGACATGTCGGGCGTCACATATGTTTCAGCGTCGCTCTCAGCAGTCATATCAGAGAAATAATACTTATCATTGCCATCGGCGCCGTCGCTCTCCTCGGAGCTTTCATGACTTATGAGCGCGGAATTCACCACTTTATCTCTATCGTCATTGAAATCACGGTCTTTGCCTCTGTATGTGATGATGTCACCCAATATCAGCTGTCCAATCCGGTTCTTATATGCAGCACTATTGAGTTCGTAGCATTTTGCCGTAAGAAGCTGGTACGCGCCACCAAACGCTTTTTTCAAGTCACGCAAATTGTACGACGACCGCGTGATGTTATTGTCTGGATCCGATGGGTCCTGTATGATAATCGTGAACTGGCCACGGCCAGTGTTTAGCGAAGGGTACCTGTATTTTTTCAAATACTTTGGCGAGTCATCTTTCGGGTCGAGCGCAATTATGAGGTTATCGTACAGGAAATTGCGCCCGTAAAGCTCGAAAAACTCAATCAAGAGCGTGCCAAGATTTTCCATGGGCGCAATGTTGCCTGTGGACACACGCGGGTGCATTTTTAAGAAGTGGTACACCATAATAATTGTTGCGTAGCCGCCCAAGCCTCCCACATGCACGTTATTGAGCATGCGCGAGCGCAAAAACTGCTTCACGATAAGCACAAGCTCGCGGAGGCCCGGGTTCGTATCGAGCCAGCGCCTGATGCGGCGCGCGGCGTCTATTCCGTTTGTGCGCTCGAACGATACGTCCACATGTATGTTGAATTGTGGGTCAACAAATTTGATAATGGGCACCTTGGCCAGCGCAATCACCTCGATGTTTTTCGCG
Organism: Metschnikowia sp. AWRI3582; assembly: GCA_002894445.1. Lineage (NCBI taxonomy): Eukaryota > Fungi > Ascomycota > Pichiomycetes > Serinales > Metschnikowiaceae > Metschnikowia > Metschnikowia sp. AWRI3582. The sequence continues at coordinate 100,991 of LPNK01000068.1, read as the reverse complement.
AGTTTGTGTGTACGGAGATACAGCGAGAGCTGGTAAAGACGCAGCCGCTGCTCGTAGTCACCTGTCGTGGAGATCACGACCATATCTATGTCGGAGCCGGGCAAGTATAAGTCGGTGGCGCACGACCCGAAAACATGTGCCTGCGTTTCTGGCCAGAAACTGGCAATGTGCCGTTTCAAATTGGCAATAACCGTATTCCGCACGACGATCTCATCTTTTGACGGCGAAATGTAATTCACAAAGTCCTTGATTTCAAGCGTGAGCCAATCTGCGATTTCCTTCTGAGTGCTATGACTTTGGCCTTGGACCCAAGGAAATGCCAGGCGGGTTTCGCCCTGCGGGTGCGCATATCCTTCGTCGTCATATTCTCCATCATCCTCTTCTTCGTTTTCCGATGAACTGAAGCCAAAACCGATGAAATCGTTGTTTCCAGAGACTTCATTCCCGGGATCGGCCAACTTCTGTCTTTTCCGGGCCGGTTTTGACGACAGACTCTTCTTTTTTGCAGCAGCTTTTTCAGTCTGTGGCGCCGTATCGCTGTCATCAGAAACAATAACAATACCGTCGCTGTCATCGGCATTATCTGAAGAATCCACAAGCACTATATCATTTTCGGCCTCGTTTTTCAGTCTGTCATTTCTCAATTCCTCATACGCGTTTGCAGCCCTGCTTTTCTGCGATTTCTTCGAGGATTTTTCGTTCGACAGGCTCATGCTGTCTATGTTCCGTTTCGGAGCCATTGTATGTAGCAAGATTTTGGGCGAAAGCCTTTGTGGTGGACTAGTGTATTCACCCATCATCACAAATTGAATCCGTGCACCTAAAAGTTTTGGTTCGTTTTGGCTGCGCGCGAAGCATGTCACGTGATGCTATTGAGCATGTCACGATGGCAGATCGATGTCGGCCAAAACACGCCATTTCGGAGTATATTTTATCGAAGACAAGCCTAAGCCCTTTTTGGAATAAATTGAAAAAAAAGCGGTACTCTAGGACGTTTAAGAATCAGTGGCCGCGTGATTTTGACGGGCTTCTGGTCGGTCCAATTCGAGGTCAATTACGCTACGCTGTAATAAAACAGATTAGCGAGCGCGCTCAATCGTAAGCACGTGACATTCAGTCCCTTCTGATAGATGTTCAATGACTAAGTTTGAAAGAATCTTTAAAATATTGCTATTCCTTTTCTTTGTTTTTTTCATATGCAAATGTTTTCCTGAAATAGACACTATCCAATGACTGGCTACTGCTTATTTTGTTGGGCATGGCCGAGCATTCTGAACGCATATGTGAACTACAAATTGACGTTTATCACGCGCACCATTGCCTAACATGAATCAGCGGCATGAAATACAGCCCAAGACGGATCAAGAATCGCAGCTTCCCAAATTGAAACAAATGTTAGGGAAAAATTTATGACTTGCCTCCACGATTTTGCAGTTAATTGTAGCGTCTTATTCACCACTATTGTTGCTTCTCGAATCTAGCTTCCCGGCTTATACCCTTCTATTTGTCACAATCAAGTGAGGCGTCTTAGCTTCAAATCTGGGTTTTCATAGAAAATGAGTGATGCATTTCGGAAGTTTTCAATTGAGAAGTTTTCAGATTTATGCGGCCCTGGTGCGCGCCCGTGTATCATGCTGATCATGGCAAAACGTATTTATGTGTAGTGTTGGCGCCAACAAGAAAAATGCAGCACTTTTCGAATCATGAAACTCGCCAATTTGTTACCATGGTGCAGCATTGTGCTTGCGCTATTCGCGGAAGTGCAAGCGCAAGGAAGTCGGATGAAGGTGCCAAGCGCATATGCGCCAACGGCTGTCCGATGTCCTCTGAATGATTCAATGATCCGAGAAGCTAACTCGATTTCGATGCAAGAGGCCGCTTGGCTCAGGTTGAGACACGTGAAAACAGATGCAGCAATACGGCAATATCTCAACCGTACGGGGGTGGAGTACACGGCGGCCCGCTTTGACGCGCAAAATAACTCGCGCCCGATCAACATTGCGCTCGCGTTCTCGGGCGGTGGTTTACGCGCGATGCTTACAGGCGCAGGTGAGCTTGCAGCGCTAGACAGCCGCTCCGCGCGTGCCGACGAGGATGGGCTTGGCGGTGTGTTGCAGTCCTCATCGTACATCACCGGCCTTTCCGGAGGCCTGTGGCTTCTCTCGTCACTCGTGTATCAGAATTGGCCCACCGTTGATGAGATGGTGTTTGAAAATCCAAACAATGTTTGGGACTACAACACTATCAACACATTTGTCAATACGACAGAACCACTCGATATGATGTTGAATTTTGCCTTCACCAATTATGAGAAAACGCTCGCGCGCATGGCATGGTGGAATATGCCTAATGGTCACGGGGTGCATAACGACATGCGGCGCAAGAGGGAGGCAGGATTTTCTGTGACAGCCACTGACGCAATGGGACGCGGCCTTGCACACCTGTTGTTTCCCCGTGGTACAGATAACTGGCTCGAAAGTGCCACATGGTCCGGCATCAGAGATATACGTGCGTTTGCCAACCAAGATATGCCGTTTCCAATTGTGACTGCATTGGCACGGTGGCCGCATTCTCTAAAATACGACTTGAACTCGCCGATCGTTGAGTTCAATCCGTATGAAATGGGTTCTTTTGACCGTTCGATTAATACGTTCCATGACATCCGATACTTAGGCACACCCGTTGCTAATGGAGTGCCCAGAGGTCTTTGTCAACGGGGATATGACAATGCCGCGTTTGTTATGGGCACGTCTTCCTCTTTGTTCAATCAGTTTCTCAACACATTGGCATGTCCTGACTGCGATTCATTGAACAAAGTGGTGAAGTATTTTGTGAGAAAGTTTCTTGAGTTTATGTCAAGACAGCGCCTCGACGTTGCATGGTTTGAACCCAACCCGTTTTTTGCCTCGCAGCATGCGGCTTCTGAGCGCATCAAGACAAGTAAGACATTGTACATGATGGACGGCGGCTTAGCAGGTGAGCTCGTTCCGCTTTCCACTATAGCTGTGAAAGAACGTGAGTTGGATTTGGTTTTTGCCTTTGACAACGAAGGCCCCGGATGGCCCGATGGAACATCTTTGATCAATACCTACCAGCGGCAATTTCTCAATGAGGGCGCATCCACGGTGTTTCCGCATGTGCCTGGGCAGTCGACATTTCTCCATCACAATTTAACCGCCAAGCCGACATTCTTTGGATGCAACGCCAGTAACTTAACCGCTTTAGCGAAAGATGGCGTCATGCCGCCAATTGTGGTTTACGTTGCCAACCGGCCATACGAGTTCTACTCGAACACATCCACATTCAAGCTCACATACAGTGACCGTCAAAAAAAGGGTATGGTGACTAACGGATTCAATGTGGCAACCAGAGGCAATAGGACTGCCGCGCCAGATTGGCCCACGTGCGTCGGATGCGCAATGGTGAGACGTGCAGAAGAAAGGTCCAACGTGACGCAGTCTGAGCAATGCAGGCAATGTTTCCAAAACTATTGCTGGGATGGCTCACTTTACGCCGCAGGCAACTACTCTGCACCGCGGCATTTTAGTGCAGATGGCCTCACGGATGAGCCCATGGAGCTTGATACACACAACAAGTACATTCACAAGGTGAGCACAATGCGCAAGATCTTCGGGAAATTGATTCCCTCGCTAGCCCCTACCAAAGTGGCCTGGTTCTGATTCTGAAGTTGATGTATGACGAACAAAATCCCGCTCCGTCAGCCTCGAAAATAAGCAAGCGCGCAGACGCTAACACAGGTAGAGAATAGCACGAGCTGCATGCGATAGTCATTGCAGCAGGTGCTTTCGATAGCGAGGCATAGCACATTGATGAGCTTGGTAAATGTGACCCATAAGGTTTCTTTGGATGCAAATAGCTCGAGTAACAACACGTTGAAAATATAGATACCTTTGATTACAAATGTATCGTAGAAAAGTGCGCCCCGCGAAAGTAACGAATCTCTCGATTTAGGGCGATGTGTGTTTTTTAAAGCAACCAAATCAACAGTCTCGTTTTCTTCGTCCTCGCTTTCGTCTTTGTCCTTTGCGAAATCGGAATCGCCAGAGCTCTTATAAGGCGATAAGTTGCCCATATCGGTGATCGTCGCTGCAGACCGGCTTCGGTTGCGCTGAAGGATAAATCGTCTCCATTTGATTGAGTCTAGGCACTGCATAGTCATTTCCGGGGACGGCTTGGAGGTGCCCGGCTGACCCTTGATCATCAGGTAGATGAGGACCCCAAAGTCATCTAAAACGGGCGAAAATCCACCTTTTATGGCTATATTTTTGTGTTCGAACCACTCCTGAAACGATTCGGGTGTGAGGTTAATATGCCAATCTGCGATTTCTTGCCTCACCAATTCAGGGTTGTTCATATTGGTGAGAACGTCAGCAAAAGGTAGTTTTCCAACGCATAAATAGCACAAGATCATGCCGAGCGAGTAGATATCACTGTTGTATGTGAATTGGTGGGCGAATTTAGGCTTACGCTCCAGATTGTCTGGGTGGTCATAAAGCCATAATTTTGGGTCTGTGAACTCTAGTGTGCCCGTGTTACCCCGCCTTTCATCGTCAACAGACGGAAGCCCCATTTGCGGCTTCTTGTTTAAGAATTTCCCCTCTCCAAAATCAGATACAAGCACTTTCGGAAGCCCAGATACTGTTTTTTCGAAAGCATCTTCTGTGAGCAGTAATTCACTATTATGCCCTTTTCCAGGCACATATTCCGACTCCAAAAGACAGTTTGAAGGCTTGAGGTCCCTGTGTAGAATGCCATGGGCATGCAAATATGCAACACCGTTTGTGATGTCGGCGAAAAACTTCCATATTTCGAGTTCCGATAACCACACTTTCAAATCGGTCTCTGTCGGCTTTTCGCCGGAGTTTTTGCGGCCTCGGCGGCGACTGCGCTCCTCGTCTAGCCTTTCCTTCATTGACATTTGCTCGTGTCGCAAGAAATTGCGATTTATGACGTTTTCAAGGTGTCCGCCATCGCAATATTGTTGTAGAATGTACACATAGGGTACTTTGACCGACTTTTCCGCATACGGATCGAGAATAAATGTGGCCAGGTCATTCAATTCACCATATTCCATCCACACGTGGTTATAGCGGATCAAATTGTTCTCGTTGGCGCCCTTCACAGAAAGCTCATACAAGATCAACACTTCATTCAAGACTTGGTCTAGAAACAACATGTGGTCGCCAACATTTATGCGTTTTACGGCAAAAACACCGAGCTGGATGTCCTTCAAAACGTGCGCAACCTTGAATACCTGCGCGTGGGCACCGCTGCCGAGGATTCCAGGCGGGATCTTGCGGAAAAAACGAGAAAAGTAGCCCTGGTTAAAGAAATCTTTGGTATACATGCCATCCTCAGTCTGCTGCAAAGATCCTTCTAGTGCACGTCCAGTCGATTCCACGTCAAAAGGTAGTTCTGCTAGGAGGTGGAAATAATCCTGATCCATGAAATGAGTACCCACGCCAGGAGAGAAAAACGACGGAAATTCATAAGTGTCATTGCCGCTGTGGCTCCCCCTATACGAGCTGGACCTGCTCCGCTGGTTTGGCAGGTCTCGGCGAGAAAAGCGCAGATTTCTGTGCTCTAGAAAATCACCAATATTGGCCCCGCAGTTTGGACAGCAGTCAGTGTCAGAAGGGCTATTTCTGTACAGTTTTTGGTGCTGGAGAGTGCCTGGCGAAAACGGAGATAAAGACTCGGGAATCTCCCGAGAAAAATTGTCGCTGCCATATAATTCGACGCTGTTGTCTCTGTTATTGTGCACCACCAAGATCTGGCTCGCAGGGTCATGATATACTATACGCCCATTCTCCAGCCCGCGGTACGGCACCACCGACATCTGTTAGTTCAGTAGCTGAAAAAAGATTTCCTGGAAAAATTCAAGTATAAATTTGAAAATTTGCCGGATTGTTTGAACAGATTTGACAGATGAGAAGAGATCCTGTGCTTGTGGGGCCACCAAGCGAAACGGGCGGAACCGGGCGGGCCGATCGAAACCTGGGGAAAAGTTCGCGAACGCGGGCCCAGGGGTCAGGGCCTGGGCAAGGGCCAGGGCCGGACTTGATTTTCATATATACCAGCCTGCTAGAACAATACAAGCTTTTGATATTCGGGAAAAAGAAAAAAAAAAAAAAAAAAAGAAGAGGTCTAGAGGAAAAAAAGAGAAAAAATCCTTTACGTCAATCGGAAAATGACAATTATTATTCTACAGATGGCACAGACGTATAGACTAGAGGGTGGCCGATTGTACTGCACATAGTATTTTCCACCAAGACTGGAATGGACTTGTTGGCAGAACAAGAGGAGACGTGTTATATTCATTCAGCACACGAGCAAGTTCTTACGATGGTTTTCGGCTTTTTCTTTTATCATGCCTCGGCTAAGATTACTTAATGCTTGACTCACTTTGTGATTTCTACAAGATTTACTGTTTTCTAAGGTTTTGGGGTATTGGAATTTACACATGTCACGTGATCGTCCCAGATATTCTAAAATTATCGTGACCTGTGACGAATTCCATAATTTTTTCTGAAAGGCTTGAATTTGTTTCAAAACAGTTTCTTTTTCGATCGAATGCAGAGGAGAAAAAAAAGCTGAGGCTAACGTGTACGTGCGTTGAAAGGATTTGAACATGTGGTGTCTCCATGGTCGTGCCTGTGTACGTTTACCTGGAGACGATATATCCTACGAATAAAGGATTTTGAGCATCAAGCCCAGTTATTTGGAGATGGAATTTCCAAAGGCATTTTTTTGATAAAAAGATTGCCACTACGCCAGGAAAATTGTGCGGAAATGACAGTGTCAACGTATAACGAGACATCCTTAATGTCTTAGTGTGGTCTGGTGAAGAGAGTCAGCACTTCGTGAAGACTTTTCGATACGAAGCATTCTTTTTTCTTTATGAAACTCGCGTGCAGTTGATACAAAGAGCTCAGCGAATAAAATCTGTAATAAATCAATACTCCCTGTACCAATCATGAATGCTCATCACCACCCACTGAAATGGACTTGAACTTGTACATGGAATCGTGAGAATAAGCCAACACCACAATCTCAAGATTGAAATTCCACAACCAGCTCCAATTCGAAAACCACGAAATGGAGTGTATTTTGTCATCTATTTCCGTCCCCAACGTCTCAACTTTCACCCATTTCATGCAACTTAGTTCAGATTCTCTGGATCCCTCAAGCTTGCCCTGCGCATGCGTAGTATAAACTGCATCATGGCCGTTTCCAAGTCGTACCGCTCGTGCGCGTTCAACATGGCCAAGTCACGATCGTCGAATTGGTCAAACACCTCGTGGAGAGCCGTGGCCTTAATTCGGAATGGGCGTTGGCTCTCGCTTAGAGGTTGCTCCTGCACAGTAGCAAGTGCCATTGACCCAGCATGATTCTGGCCGGTGTGCTTTGGCCCAGTCAACGCCAATGTATCCAGATCGTCGCTGGTGTTGTTGGCAGTGGACTGGCCCTGTATACTGGGCCGATTTCGGGATGTCGATTTGTCTTGCTGCAAACGCGAGTGTTCTTTAAGTTTCTCCTCAGAACTAGATGTGATTTCCACGCCTCGGTTAGGATCTTCTGGCCTCTCGCGACAGCTCTCCTCTGAATCGCTCACTTGCTTGAAATCTTCGGGGTGGTGATTTGAGTCAGATATGGAGTCATTTGCAGAAATAGTGCTATCGACATGGACTCTTTTGCGATCTCTTGGATCCTGTGCAATTTTCCGTTTTCGGTCCAAAGTCAGATCTGTAGATTTCGTAGTTTCAGTACACAAAGAGTCGGTTGTTTCGTGATCATTCGAGTCAACCACGGCTGCTTGTTTGTTTCCAGATTGTTGCTGACCTATGCCATTCTCGAAAGCTGGTGCTCGGCCGTCGTCCCGGTCGTCCGAAGAGATCTTGATACATTCAGATTCATGATGGAGCCAGGAATGCGAGTCTGTGGTTTCTGAAGACGCTTGATTGTGGACTGCACTTACCGGTTTGGGAAAAGAGTCAGCTTTCTGAATGCCCGATGATTCTCGCGACAGAAAATCGGGCTCTTCCATCGAACCGTTCGTGTCCTCAAAGGAATCGTCCGAAACAGAATCAGACCCCTGAGGCTGCATTCTGTCCTGCAGATCCTCTTTCGAAATCAAGTTCATATTCTCAGCGCTGTCTCCAGCAGCTGCAATTCCATTCTCATTCTCATTCTCATATGAATCGTTACGTTGTGTGCCCAAATCACCGTTTTCTGGCATGGACCCTACCTCGTGTTTGGCCTGCCATGCAGCTTTCAGTCTCGGCACCTTATCCCAGATATTTGCAGCCAAGTCATCAATATGCAACCCGGCCTCTATCGCACAAACAAGCAACTCGTCCAAAGCGGCAAAGTCGGAATCATACCCGGTCACGTATTCTGCCCATAAACTACTTAAATGCGAGTTTTCATCTTCACACTTCTTGACCACCCGCACGATTTCGTTGCGTAGATGAGAAATCTCAAAATCGAACCTGTTTGCAAGTAATATCTCTGCAACATCGTGGAAATCAGCACCAGTTTTCGCCCGTTCGCCTATAAGAGTCACCGTGGCCTGCCGCAAATGGCTATACGGAGCATCGTGCATCAACACCACGAAAAAGTTGAAAATGCTGACGTGCCACTTCACAATTCCGAGCTCGATGATCATCTTCTCGAAATCCTCTGTCTTCAAAAGCACAATCTGCTGTATGACTTTTTTCGCAACCGGCCCAAAGTCACGTGCGAGCGCCTGGAAGATGTGGCCCACCATCACCAATTCCTGCAAAGAAAACTTTGCTGATTTCTTGTCGTTAAGACTTTCTGCAATGAAGTCGGTCACGCCTGTCCGCTGAAGATCCCTGTTCACCAGATCCAAGATTTGCAAGTATTTCAAGTTTTTCTTCTCTCCTATCGCACTGTACCATAGGCCTATAATAGAGTGCGCCTGATCATGGGGCAACAGACGTAGGGCGTGCAATAATACCGGCTCAACAACAGACTTGGTATCGTCCGTCAAAGAAACAAGATTGGCCGCACCAAACGTGTCGTTAAGAGCCAAAATCACGCGGTTTAACGATGTGTACGAGACCGCGGACTGCAGAAGCATTGCCTCGACACACATCGGCAAATTATCAATGAGATCAAACGTTGTGTCGGAGACCAGAACGTCTTTTTTCGTGACATACTTGATTGCCTCCAAAAAAGAAATAAACCCGTCGGCTTTGGCCTCAAACGGTAAGTGCTGCAGTTTCAATGCTAGCGTGACCATGGGAAGTACCTTATCGAACCTGAGGTAGACCCAGCGCGGATTCAAGGACCCGATTTCTGCAAAACTGATAGGTTCGTGCGAAAGGCAGCGGATACCAGAGTACGACTTTTCGGAGATCGGCGGGCACGGCTTCAATAGCTTGCTCATGACAGCTAGCCCTAGCAGGTGCATGTGCGAACTAGAGCAGTCTTTTCGAAAGTAGAAATTGAGCAAAACTGGCTGCACGACCTTGTCCCAGACTGTCTGTAGATACCGTGCGTTGAGCTTAGGCTGCGGGCTCATCAAATTGTAAAGAATCGCCATGAAACAGGCATGAAATGCATCGACCAATTCGCGACGGATTTCCGACGTGACACACATGAACGGGTGGATTAGTAGACGGATTTTCGGGCGCAAAAGGTCTTCTGACTTGCCGTTCTGCTTTGTCATGGGACTTATGACGCCCTTAGCAGGCGAATCAAGCTGGTTCAGGAAAAATCGCGAGTTTTTGAGATCATGGCAGCAGATCTTGAACACAATGACTTTCCACGCCGAAAGAGCCGTTTCCTTCGCCAAAATGGAGTTGGCATTGAAGCACATCTTGTGTACAGATAGCCACGTGCCGATATGGCGCCAAGCATCGATTCCGTCATCGAATTTACCCATGAGTAAAGTCACCCCAACCCATATGTCCATGGCAAATTTATAATAGCCGCCGTCAATGAGACTTTTCAAAGACTCGGCCACGTGATCAAGCGCCAACTCTTTGGTTTCGCCCGCCAGGCTCGCAAAGCTTTCCGTGACCCACGATTTCTGGTCATGCATGAGCGGCAGCTCGATGAATTTGCGTGTATAGAGGCAGATATCGTTATTATCAAGATAATTTCTTGCAGCCTCGAGCAACGTGGTGATTCCTGTGGCCACAACTTTCGAGTATAAAACGAAGGATAAATCACAAAGATTCAAGAGCAAGCCGGGGAACCAGTGGTGGAAATGCTTTGCCGAAATTGCCGGGAAATTCTGGATCAAGTTGCGCAACGCGATGAACTTCTCGTTTATGAGTGACGAGCTGAGGTAGTTTTTCATGTTCAAAATAGCAAATAGAATCTTTTCCAGAATCGCGTTTGGGTGGTTTTCAAACAAAAGCTTACGTTTTTTCGACGGGAAATGGCAGTCCTTGATGATACTCAAGTAGGGTGAAACCAACAGTTTCGAGAGCGCAGGATGAACGATCATGTCACAAGCGTGGCTGTAAAACCACTTGATTTCCGACGCCGGGATCTGGCCGTTAATCAGCGGCATGACCAAGAAGCTCAGCACCAATTTAAGCGCCTGTGTCAACGTCCGTGCCTCGAAAGGGTCATTTTTCGCGGGCGAAAGCGTAGGATGCTCGTTTTTCACATACAAATGTTCTTCAATCGCCTCAATGTCCCGCCTGGCATATCTGCACACATTTGTGACATATGCCGGGGTGGCCTTGGGCTTGTAGCCCGTGTTTTTCTCAATCAGGGCTAGCCACGCCGAGTTTTCGCCGGAAAAAAGGTCCACCACCGTACTGGCGTCGTTTGTCCCGCAAACGAGGTTAAGCGTGGCGTAGACTTCGAATTTCTTGGCGAATTCGTCTTCCCGAAGCACTTCCACGCATCCATCGACCAATTGCGGGAGATCTGGGCTCTTATGCTCGAGCTGAATGATGGTTCCAGGTTGCCAAAAAAGCGGGTTATTTGGCGCATGGTCCGCGGAGAACAGGTGCAGCAAATTGCGTTCTGTTTTCACCCACATCCTCGAATCGCTCGGGTCGAGCGGCAGTGACTCTGCGGCGCCGCTGGGCTTGAGGATCGACTTTTTTGGCGTGGAAACGAGTCGGGAAAGCGGCAGACTGGGCGCATCCTGCACAATACTGTCAGAAAACGCCACGCTTTTGCCTTTTTTCGTCGGCAGCGACAGGGGGTGCAATGAGGGTGCAAGATTTTCATGGCGTAAAGTTTCAGCAGAGTTGGGGCCGTGTGCCGCCAATTCTGGCTTTTTTATAGGCGACAGATTTAGGTCCGGAGAGCGCTTGATTCTCCGCGGCAAAAGGGTCGTAGGCTGTTCTAGTAGAGGTATTTGTGGCGTTGTTTCGATTGTTCGTGCAGGAGTGGGATTTTTTTCCAATTCGGGCAGCGCTTGGTTTGTTTCGGGCTCGTTTCTGGTCGTTTGAGTTTCACCTGCAGAATCGATCAGATCGTTTGCATTTTCCTGTCTGGAGCCCATTCCAGCAGCCTTCAGGCGCTTGGTGACTCGCTTCAAGGGCGAATCTTCCCCACTATGATCCTCTAGCACGCCTTCATCTAGCGTCAAGTCGATGACGGGTGACTCCGACCGCAGATTCCGAGTTTTCGATTTCTTGGTCTTTTTCGTGCGTTTCTTCGGCAGCCCAGGCGACTTTTCCCGCTGCAGTGCCGCCTTGAGTATTGATGACCGCGTGCGGGGCTTGCTGACACGCCTCACGGGCGTCATGGTATCGTTATTCTTGTTTTTGCGGCCACTTTTGACGCCCTCAAACGAGGCTGAAAAGGCCCCTTGGTCCGGTGACGCTAGCGACGCCATTTCATGTGAATTATGAGGAAAAATTGCTCAAAATAGAGCGATAGTGCGCAACAGCGGGTAAGATTTGTTAGAAATAGTTTTGGGATAGTAACAACTGCTAATTCCCGTTATTGGTCGGCCCAATGGGTGATCTAAAGTCCTTTTCGGCACTGAATATAGTGTATGCCAGACTTTGAAGAAGAGTCCTTTTTCTTAATGACTCTAGGAAGTCTTTTTTTGAAATTCCCGAGAGTTTGCGGATTGTGGTGTATTTCAAAAGAAATCACTATTTTTCCAGCAGAATAGCCGTCTTTTTGTTTGGTATGCTAATAAATGTAAAGTATATAAGGCACAGCCAGGGCCGAGAGACAGATCGGAGATGCGCCTAGCGATGCGCGACACGCGTAGTAGGAGGGCGAAAGTGGCTCGCGTGGCCCTATTTTTTTTTTCTTTTTTTTTTTTTTTCGCACAGAGCCGCGTGCCTTTCAGCCTTCAGGAGCCTATTTTCAGGGCCAGCGCCGATCAGACCGCGTCAATATTGGTCCTTCACGCGCCAGAAACAGGCCTGGCGCGCACCCAGGGTAGACCGTGGCCCTAACTCCAAGGACCAGGGCGTATGTAATTCAAGGCTATCTCAGAAGGCCACACCGGAAGGGTAGACAATATCACCACGCAAAGCGGTAGCCAATAATTTCTAAGGGCAAATTACGTTCAAATATCGCCTTAGATATGAATGAGACCTAGATCTGATCAATTTTGTGAACTTTGACAGGCGACTTTATGGCCCTTTAGTTATCTTTTTTTGCTTCGCCTGTCCTCCCTTTTTTAGCAGCCGGGGCCGCGCTCTCACTCTCAGGCGAACGCTCGCGCTTACGCGTCTCGGCAACGGCTTCGCCAGCAATTTCACCAACGCTTTTTTCTCGAGTTGCTGATAATTGCTGCACTCTTGTTTCCGCCACGTGATCTCCGGCAAGTTCGCCAATACTCTGCTGGCCCGGTTCCGGAGTGTTGAGCGTGCCATTACCATTTCCGAGTATTTTGTCATCTTTCGGCTCGGAAGGATCTTCACTAGATTCATTCTTCTCTGCTGGCGGTAAGTTGTTCTCCTCCAGATTCCGATTTTCGTCAGTCTCCATTTGATCTTCAGGTGAAACGGCTTTTTTCTCTTCCTCAATTTCTTCCTCTGCCTCTTGCTCCTCCTCATTTTCGAGGTCAGCAGGGTCTAAATGGTCATTCAAAGTGATCCACAGCGAGTCGCGCAAAGCACGCGTCTGTTTCCAGATCAAGACTGTTTTTTCCTCGATCAAGTCTCGGCGTGTCTCCTTGTCTGACTCGTGGTCAATTTTGACAGTCAATTCCTTGATTTCCAGCGCGTAATCTTTGATCCCGCCACCCTGCCGCTTCAAGAGCGCGAGCCCGGTTTTTGCCTTCATTAGGCGTGACAATTGCGGTGTGGCGTGCGAATTGAAGTACCGTTTGGTCTTTTCAGGGTTATATTTCTCAAACTTTTCTTCTGTGGTAGCAAGATCCGCCTGCGTCAATGTCCTGGCGGCTAAAAGTGGCCTGCCATCCTTCAGTTTCCCATATATGAGCCAGGCCCACCAGTACTCCTCAGAGAGCGCCAAATGATGGAGTGTGAATGCCCACTGCGAGTCCCACAGCTTCACGAGACGCATGGTGTCACGTTTTATCTTCAAAAAGCGGGGCACTATCACGTCAGGGGTATAATTCTCAATGATATGCTTTGTGGTGGGAAGCGCACCGATATTTTGCAAGAAAAGCTTCTTCCGGCTCGCCTGGAGTTCATAAAAGAAACAGCTCGCAAGAAATATTTGAAGAATTAAAAGCTTACGGAACTTGGAGGAGTCGAACCGTTTCTGTGCTCGTTCCTGATCGTCCACCAAAGCCGCGTCAAATTCGGCGCCCGGTTCTTGGAACGGCGAGAGCCAGTATTGTTCCGGAAAAAACTCGATATCGGCATATTTTGTCTTGAGAAGCTCTTTTTTCTCGTTTGAAAACGGTTCCTTGAAAGCGTATATGTTTCTTGCCGGGTTCCGTTTCAGATACTTGAACTCCTCGTCCATCAAATAGGCATGCAATTTGAGAAGCGAATCTGCCTGCAAAGCAAGCTGTTTTGGGTCCTTCAAGAACGAATATGGGTCCCGCAAAAGCTTATAGAAGCTTAGCACGTCCGCGAGTAGCTGGCTATCTCCAGACTTGACGTCTTTCAAGGCTGGCTCGCGGTTTTCGCGGTTGGCTATTGTGAAATACTTGTTAAGTCCGGTGGAATCGTCAACATGGAGCAACCCGGCCAAAAACACCCGCACACGCGCTTGGAACGTATCGTTGAACAGATCCTTTGCATAAGAATCGAGCCGTCCGGTTTTCCCGCGCTTGTAAACACGGTCTGTCAAGCTATTGCAAAGACTCAAGATCGCGATTCGGTTCAGCGTGGTTTCGGGACTGAAGACGGTTTCACGCATGCGCTGAGCACGTGACTCGACGAAATACCAGAATACGCTAATGCAGTCAGTGTAAGGGGCCAAGAAATCCAGAATGTGCTGCAAAAGCGCATAAAAAATGCTCTTCAGCGAGGCATATTCCTCATCGGTCGAAAGTGACATGAGAGCATCGATGACGGTGCACAAACTGGCTATTAGCGGTAATTTGGCCGCCTGTATCGAAACATCCTTGAATCTGGTCTCATTTTGTGGGCTTTCCCGTTTGTTTTGGCGCACTTGGGCCAATATCAGGTCACTATATTTCGTGAACCCCATCTGCAAAACAAACTCACGTGACTGCTGGCCCACAGAGCCATTAAACGCCGCAATTGCAGCAGACGCGTCCTCGCTGGCATCCTTATTATCATCAGCAAGAAAACCAGCTTTCATTTGCGAAAAAACTTCCGATTTTAGTTTGGTTTTGAGGCTAGTCAAATGCTCAATGAAATGGGTCTTTGTATATACCAGAGCAATCGGCAATGCATCATCCTGCGTGATTTCCGGCAAGATTTCACCAACAAATTCCCCAATGAGAATACTTATTCTATCTATTGACTCGGCAAGCGACATTTTGCTTGAAAACTATAATTTTTGGGACGTTGGATGAAAAAACACGCTAATGCTTTTCTCTGGTACCTACTACGAATGGCTGAGCGATGTCGATCGAGTGCGCGCGATATTTAATGGAGATCGATGTGAGCCTCTGAGGACTTGGTCGAGCAATATCATTATATATTTGGTACTGAGATTGAGACTGATATTTAAGTGATTTAGTCTTCTGACTTTTTCTCCGAAAAACTTTTTTTCTCAGCCAGTCTGGATAGTCTTTTTGAGGTAACAAAATTCTTCAGCAGAATCAAAAAGTGTTTACCATATGGAGCCTTGCGCAGTTCCCACTGTACTAAGGCTTTAGAAGGCTGAGGGTATGCATCCAAGCCCTTTATAAGAAATGCTTAAAAATCTTTGTTTGCGCCTAAACAATTGATAAATTGTAAGTCGTTGGCTCAATTTATCTCTAATCAGCAAATAATTATGATTGTTGCGAAAAAACATGCTCTGTCTGGAGAAGCGACATTAGCTAATGGCGGGCTTATTGAAAAGCTACTATATATGTACATTAGTACGAGACCACACCGCATTGACACTTTTAGTAAGACACGGGCCACAATTCAGATATAACACGAGGCTGGAACACGTTTTGGTACTGATATTATGAGTCACGCTTTTTCATCTCATTTCAAGATTCTGGCCACTTCCTACCAAACGAAATGCCAGATGCGTGTGGATAAAAGATTGAATAGCTCGAACTTTTGCGGTAACATGAAACCAAAGCCATTTTGTGAGGCCACTGTTTTCGAAACAAATCGTACATTTTTCTCGTACGCCATGTACAACGCCTGTACGAGCATCGGGGATTTGGCCACCTGCCATGGGGTGGGGCCAAGCCTTTCCCTTTCCCTTGAAGGATGAGTTTTTATCAGTATAGATATTCGCTGATCACGAGGTCCCACTTGCTATATTCGAACAAACATTGTTAAAAAAAGGCATTGAGTGGCTCACCAAGCATATACCTAAAGCGCTCGATTTCAGCTTTCTTGGCTGAAATAAGTCGTGAACACGAAAAAAAGGTCAAAAAGGCACACAATTACACCCAGACATGTACCCTCCATGCACCTGTATCAATTTCGTTTCAAGTCCAACTTATAGTGAATTCTAAAAACGCATCGCAACCGATTCAGTAAACACACCATCGGGATTTGAAGACCGAGAGTATTCTGACCCATTTAAAGAGATATGACTGATAATTAACCCCAAACAGACATTCCTGGGCATTTTTGGATTGTAAAAAATGTTCTGAATTCCGTAATCGCATGGGGTGTCGTATACCTACTCGAACAATAGCGCAGATGCCACCGTTAGAATGTTTCGCAAGGCTGTGACAGACAAACTCTGTGGAAGGACACATCGCTTTCGCTTTTGATCCGCGAAAGCGGCCTGATGTGTCCAACATTGTCAACTTCATCCCTGGGTTACTGAAAAAAACAGCGAATGAAACCTCAAAGAGTTTGTTATGGATGAAGAATTTCAAAACAAAAAAGCAGCTCGAGAATCACGTCACGGAGATTGTAGTGGTGGAGTTCAAGAACAAGAAAATGATATAAGACGAACTTGATGTATAGCGAGTCCCATATTGACACTTTCTGCGCTGTAGGCACAGCGAAATCTAGGCACATTGCGCAGGAAAACGGGACGTGATAAAAAATCACACAAATGAACAAACTCCGGCTTTCCATCATCCAATAAGTGACCAAATTTCGGCTTTTTATCATCCAATACATGCACAGAACCTGTCCAAGCGTGTATCTCAAACTCTTTGAACTCGAGTTTTCCGCCAATTGTTGATTTTAAAATCATTTACTTGAAACTGGTCTTAAACATCAAACTTCTTGCTCCGAGCTCTTTTTCTTTCGCTGTTTCGTTTCTTCTCCTGCAAGCGCCACTCCTTTTGCTGAGCTGCAAGTTTCTGCCACTTCTTCTTATCCTCTTCGGACGCTTCCTCTTCAAAAAATACCTGCAGTTTGATCTCTTGTAGGAGTTTCCGGAAACATTCATCAGTATTCACGTCTCTATTTCGAGACGTGTCACTCTGTATAAGAATTCCCCCTGCTTTCGTTTGATACCGCAACGGTTTTTCCCGAATCTGGCCGATTACAGCCTTGGGCATCCACCCACATACTTTCTGGTTAAGCCATTGATACGGTTCTAGAGATATCATGGCCTTGGACGATGTTTTGTTCACTTTTTGCCCGCCAGGCCCCAGGGACCGGCTGTACAGTATAGAAAACTCGTTTCGTGGGATTTCGCCCGGCTGGAATTCAATAAGCCATTTTTTGGCGTGCTCAATGTCTTGGTTAGTATGCGCCTTGCGCGAGCACAGCCTGAGTGCAATAAGGGTATGTCGAAGCATCAAAGTGAATCAATTATTTGGGGATTGAGTTTATATAGATATGCTAGCAATTGATGCTATGAAGAAATTCACATGCAATATGCGATTTTCGGATTTCCTTTTGGATTTCCTGTGGATCAGAAAATCTGGATCGTATATGATTAGCGATGAATCTATTTTTTCTGGAAGCGGTGGAAAAGGTCGCGTCGCGGCCCTGGCCCTTGGGTGGTTGGACCTGGAGACTCTGCGGCCCAAACTTAGTATAGTGAATCTTGTTTATTAAAATCACATCCATTGAGCAAAAAGCGGACTGATACAGAAAGACCTGTTTATACGCATCACATCTTTTGAGCAGAAATAGAAATAGTGCCCAGGTTATCTTCTTAAAGAGCGCATTTTTGGTATGAAAAAACAATTTCTCGCGCCGTCATTCGAAGAATATAGCCAGGTTATGTCTCTAAACAAGATCCTTATAAACAAGTCTTACTGTATCCATGTTTTCTTCTTTAAAAGCGTCTTTCCGGTGTGGGAAACAATTTCTCGGGTTGTTTTTGGGAAACATATCCAGGTTATCTCTTTAGTCAAGAGCCGCATAAACAGGTCTTATTGTGATAGAATGCAAGTTTTGAATCTTCTAGTATAGCTCTCTTATTTGAATATCTAGTCTAATATTCAAAGTTTGCTAGAAGTATTCATGTATTTTAGTCTTGTAAATAGCTCTAGGTAAGCAATTTGGGCACATCAGTCTTTTCTTTCCAGATATTCTCGTTTAGTCATCCAAAGATCATTGAACAAAAAAAAACGTATTTTTTCTATCATGGCCACTTTGAAAAAGAGTTCTTAAGGAAGGATGCGTGCACTTGCCAAAGTTCACAAATCTGTTGGCCAGTTGTTGGATATTCACAACGGTAATCACATGCCCACATTTCTCGAATGTGTGAGCTTTTGAAGAAGCGATCACTTTTTGACTGGTTCTATTTGTACCCGGGAATAGTGACATGGTTGAATGGACTGACCGTGATTTGCATGACTCAATTATTCTGAACTAGTCCCATCACTCACTCAAATGTTTCTGAGTTCACCTTGGAGTAAAAAACTTGCGCCTGAAAAAACGAATTTTTATACGCTAAAGGTCATCACAAATCAGAATCTCACCAAATCAAGTCTGAGTTTCTTTGGTATAAGTTTTATGTGTTTTTCAATGCATTATTTCTCACAGATAACATAGCCAGTTTCAAACTACCCAAATAGTGTCCGAAACCGGCTATGTTATGTTTTTTAGCCAAGACTTTGGATTAAATCTTTTTAATCTCAAAATTGAATTGACTGCCGCAAAGCATTTCCTGGAATTGAGTATCACTAAGTGGGAAAACCAACAATAGTGCAGCCACGCCAAGGGTCATGTTTTCTTTCTGAATGACCCAAAACTATGATATTCAAGTGTTTCACCTGGATTCAGAGATACCAAAAGAAAGAAATGCCACGTTTTTGCAGCCTTCAGAACTTATGTATTTAAATAAGAGTGGATCCGTCGTTGATCGCCATATACATGCAGATCTTATCAATTATGAGACTTTTCCACACTATAGTGTTTTCTGTTTTAGCAGTGGCAATCCCAACAAGCAAGCTTGACCAAGTTGGTCAAAATTTGAGAAATGACTCTCTGAGTTTTTCTTTCAGCGAGAATGTGGAAATTATTGGCGAGGCGAAACCCCAGAACGCTACTGATGAAAAAATTAACTTTGGAGATATTCATAAAGACGCAAAATCCTCTATTACGTTCGAGAAGGCAAACTCAAATACAGGTATCGACTACTCAAAACTTGCTGCAATTCCCAAAAGTGCCTTTCATCAGAATAATACTCCAGCACCGCGTGCCTTGCCACCTCAGAAACCAAACTTGAAGTCAATAGCAAGAGCAACTTTCAATGCGATTTTTGCAGATATCACAAATATTTTGCGTTTGATCGATAACGCAATGCCCGTGAGTGCCGACATTTCCCAAGTTTTCTATGCTTCCATCATTCTGCTCCAGAAGTCATATATGCGAAAGTACATTGGTGCAGATTCCACCGAGTGGTCAAGTTATCCTGAGTTTGAAGCGTTCCAGCAAAAGACACGCAGGCTTTCCCAAATAGTGAAAAGTATGCGAGATGCAGTGCACAGAAAGAAAATGTCAGACAATAAAAAGCCTATGGACCCTGAATATGAGTCTTTTCGACGCAGACTCGGGAAATTGGAGAATGATGTGCGAGTCGTGGAAGAAATCACCATGTGGGAAGACGTGATCGATGAACCGAAACTCGAATATCTCCGGGGTATTGTTGCCGATGTAAAACGCAATTTCCAGTCTTTCCAGCGATTCGATATTCCGTTTTGGATCGATGAGCCGGGATTTGACGCGGTCGACCAGAGTTTGGTCATTATTGCTCACAAGATTGAGGACATGGAGAAGTTTTTGAGGGTGAACAGAAAGTGGGAAAAAGAAGGTGACGAGGAAATCCATCATCGGTTCGAGAATTATAAAGATGAAGTCGTTCGCGTGGATGACCTTGCACGATACTATGTGAATCATTTCCAAGAAAACCCGAACGCAAACGACGAAATGAAGAGAATCATGGCAAAAATGCTCATACGTGTTGTGACTTGGTTTGAGAAAATTAAAGAAACGAACACCTTAGAGTGGACCAGCGAGCCCGAGTTCTACATTGTGCATCTGTTAAAAGAAAGGATCGCCAGGAGTATCGAGACCCTCGAGGATACATTGAGTGACTAGCTTTTGACAGTTGTGAAAAGAGAAAAGCAGAAGGAAAATGAAAAATGAGGAAATAAAAGAAACAGTATGCTTTTGCACATGCTTGTCATCTGCTTCGATTTCCCAATATGATCGAAACGCTAAAGCTAGTCACCGCAGTATTATAAGCTTTTATTGTTTATTGTAGGCGCGGTTTCACGATAATTAAGAAAAAACAATGACGCGGTCGAGAGTGCTGGCTATCAAAAACAAAAAACTAAGGGAGGATGGCTGCCTGAGCCTGCACCATCATATATTCTATAGAGTTTTTGTTGATAGGGCAAGCTGGGCAGTACCGGAAGGGTCATCAATGTATTCTGTTTACCTGTCAAACGTTTGAACTTTGGCCAAATGTTTCTGAGCTGGTAGGTCATACGCGGTACTATGACTGTGCTTTCCCAAATAAGGCAAAAGGATATTTACGTAACGGTCTCTTGATGAAAGTACGTATACATCATTGTAGTGTTTGAGTGAAACAAAAGTATAGTTCACGATACCGGGCTTAGTAAAAGTCCTAGCCAAAGTCTTTGTTCTTTTATGGGGGAGGGGTCCAAATTTTGATAATGACTGTTTCAAAAAGTATGAAATTGTTATAGAAGTTTGGAAGAAAGGCAACTCGTGCTTTGAGAGTTCAGATCAAAAGCTGATTAGTTGGTAATCAATGAATACAAACGCTCGTTTTTTCATACCAGTAGTATAATTGCGTATGATCAAACCAGTCCGTTATTTTGACAATTTAAATAAAAAGGGAAAAAAGAAAAAAAAACAAGGGAAAACGACAACTTTCTCGGAAACGTTTTTTTTTTTTTTTCTTTTTTCGTATCACGCATTTGACAGCGTTTTCATGCACTGGCCTCAACTTTCCCGATCTGAGTATTTTTCTCAAGGGCGGGTAATCATGCATACCGTTTCAACACCTGCGAAAAAAGTAGTTTTCATTATCAAATGACCCCTTCTTTTTTTTGCAGCCAAATTTTGATCTTTAGAATCTCGGCTTCGATCTTGATTTGAAAATATTTCAAAGGATTTTATCGGAATGTGGATGGGTTTCCGAATCAGGATCAGATATTATGATAATGACATCCCGACAAGCGATATCATATACATCAACTTTTCAAAAACAAATGCTTTAACGCGGGTATCCTTGTAATGTCGTCTATCAAAAGAATGATCAGTGCGGGGTATTGTTAAGCAGGAAGGGGGGTTTTTCTAAAACATTGTTGGTCCAGGAAACAGCGCCTCCACTGATTTCATGTATTCTATCCAATCACCACTCAATTTCCCTCTTTATCCTTGCTTACTTATCTTTGACATATGAAGTTGATGCATGGTTTGAGGGGCGGTTCTGAAACTCGAAATTATAAATCATTGTTTGAAGAGTTGTGGATCAAAACTATTGTTTTTTTTTTTTTTGCGTTTCTGACGCTGTCACGTTAGTGGTGTGACGTGAATCTGTTCAAACGTCTTTTTTATTATCTGTTTTTTTTTTCTGGTTCGCTGGTCTTCCCACGTCCGTTTCTTATATAAGGCTGCTGAGGGCTCACTTCGAAATTGAATATGAATATTTGTCACAAGACTCCCATTCAATATGAAGCTCTTCTTTTCAGCAGTGCTTTGCTCCGTTGTCGCGGCTATTTCTTTGAAATCATACCCAGAATTCGAGTCACTTGCGATTTTCGATGACGAAACATCAAGTTTTGCTCCAAGCGCTGTCGAAGATAAATTGTCCTTCCATGAGAACAATATCATTAGTCAGCTTTCAAAAAGAGAAAGTATTGAAATGTCTCCAAGAGCCTCGGGTATACAAGTTTCAGATATACAAGTTTCTCAAAACCAACCTTTCGAATTGTCAAGTGATACCAAATCAGACCCACTTACCAGAACCGCCAGGCAATGGTTTCCAAAATTGATTGGAGGCAATGAGAATGATAATGAAGAGACTGATATTCATGAAGAAGAAGAGGATGAGGAGTCCCACTCGCCAAAGCGTCATGTTCCGACACTTGTTCATGGTTTGACCTATAGTCAGCTTTATGAAAATGATTTACGAGTCAAAAATGAATTCATGGTTTCAAAAAAAGCTCTCTTCTCCAAATTATATGAATTGTTTGATAGAGATGAAATTCATTTGGAAAAGTTCGCGGAAAAGGAGGTGGCGTTGAAACAAGATTATTTGAAGTTGACAGCGGATTTTGCTCACTTACAATCCTCCGGAAATTTGTTTAGAGACGAGTGTCGATTTCACTTTCAATTGCTCCAAAGCTTTTATGATCTGCTCCTGTTTTGCTCAGGCCTCATCAAGAGAAATCGCCTTGTGGGACAAACCAATTACAATACGAACGATGTTAAAGATGGGTCAATGTCAAAACTTGGCGCTTTTCGAGTCAATCTCTTGATTGTTGAGATAACCCTTTACGAAACTGAAAGTGCAGATGGGACCTGGAACATCTCAGCCCCTGATATTGGGGACCGAGTTCAATTTTTCGAAACATATCTCAACACGCTCTTGGAAGAGAGCGATTTATTGGCTTTGAAGGAAATTGAGCTTGGCCAAGCGTTCAAAAAGCAGGTCGAAAAATTAATAAGAAGTGTTCAACTATTTAAACGTGTTGCTGGATTAGAGTCAAACCCAATTGAGCGTGCAATTCCGCTCACACCACCTTTGGTGGAAGAATTGTTTAATGAGGAAACAAAGTCACTCATGAGTCAAGTTGACAAAAACATCCAGCGTTTAGGGCAAATGCTAGACGATAACTTCAAGGGAATTAAAATCGACTCCACACATTACCTGCTGGCAAGGGACAGTGTGGARAATCTGTTGGCCGAGCTTGGCGGTATGACACTTTTGCCCGACATGGAGACACGTATACGCGACTACAGGGAAAATATCAACATGAAGTTGAAATGCATGGATCGAGCACTTAGCTGTGCTCGGTCGAAACTATGCAGCATTATTCTGTACAGTGACGGAGAGTGTGTACATTTATCATTTGTAGTTTTCGAAAAAGATGTGGAGAAGTTGTACGAAAAGATTGGACAGCTTTATTCATCAATCTTTGGCAAAACACTAGAGAATAGCGGTGCTGAAAAGGCTTCATATGAGGACTACAGGTTTCACCTTCTCACACTAAAAACTGTCGACACCTCGAGGTGGAGTGACGAACCGCGGTTGAATAAAGTTTTGGACCGGATTCAGCAGTTGGAAAGATCTTTGGAAGTTATGACTCACTTCTTGCGGCCTATGGAGTCTATTGAAGAAGACGCAATCGAGGATGAGACAGTGGTGTGTGACGAAGAGTTCACTAAAAACATTAATAAGCAATTACAACAAATTGAGACCATCTTGTCTGAAAACCTCGACCCATCAAAGAATGAGGGTTCGACTTTGAAGAATGAACATGCTTTACAAAAGAACGAATTCGATAAGATCGTGCAAAAGATAAACCTGGCTGGAGACATATGTGTTGCGGCTTCCTCAGGACTTGTCGAGAAAGTATCAAGTCAGTTCAATTTGATTGAGACTTTGTTCAGTCACACACCTTCATATGACAAGAATCTGGACAAGGTCTTGTCTCGTTGAGTTTTTTCATTGAAATCAGAAAAAAAAAAAGAGAAAAAAAAAGAGGAATGTATCAAAGTGGTGAGTCCTACCAGCCGTCTATGAGTTGAAGTGCTGCAATTGATACTGATCCGTGATTTCTGTTTGTCTAGTCTTCCAATAAACATTTCGTTTGGTTTAACCTGTATTTCTTGTGAACAAAAATTTCATTCAGTTTCAAAATAAGCCAAAATGACTCTGTAACTATACTTCAGCTTGAGTGGTTTATGGTGACGTGCGAGAATCTTCCGTGTACCCTTTTTCGAAACACACTTGATGACCATTCTTGGTCACGTAAATGTGGATTGTCACTTCGAACATGATATTCCCGAAAATTTGTTTTGCTTTTTATCTCGCGCTTTACACTGAACCAAACAGTTCATGATTTTGCCAATTGGACATTTTTGGAAGTTTTAGATCGGTCATTGGCAAAAGAAAGTTCTAGAAGCACAAATTTGCGTATATCCAAAAAAAGGAAGAAAAACATAAGAGAAAAAAATAAGAACCCGTGGACTAATCACTCAAAGATTAGCGCAATGCAGATTGCTCCTTCTTTTGTTTCAATTGTTCGTCTGTAATCAATCGATAATGACGTGAATCGGTCGGTGTGGCCATCATTTTTGCTTTCTGCCCCCGATAAAATATCAGTTTTTTTTCATTTACAATATCACTTAGTTTTTACGTCCCATCATACTTAATCGAAAAAAAAAAGAACAGCATTTCTGGCGCAACTGATTTCCACAAAAAACTGTCGCACAGAGTCAAAGGAATTAGTGACGTTTGTTAATCTTTTTTTGCTGAATCTTGCCCAAAAACACTTAACAAGGAATAAAACGCTTTTTTCCGTGTAAATCACATTGAATCAATAAACTATACTTTTACCCCGCTCCTTTTTCCTTTAGTTCTTCTGCATACCCATATATAGTACCCCCATAAAACGAGCACTTTATCAATTGAGAACAAATGTTTCATTGTTTCGGAAAAGAAGAAAAAAACACCCTCATTGTCTATGTCTCGTTTTAAAAAATTGGCCACGTAGGTCAGGGCTGAATCTTCCAATTTTATCCCATTTCATCAATTCATTACCCGTACTTTTCTCATATAAAGTCTTCTGCGCTTCTTTTTTCAGGACCGGGTTTTAGTTTTCAACATTTGACTTCCAACACCCACCCAAAACAATGCTATTCTTTTTCGCCATCGTCACGCCAATCGTGACAGCGATCGTTTTGAAAACACTGCCGAAAATCGAAATTCCCACTTTCGCTGAAAACAAAAAACCGATTTTATCGCTGGCTCAGATCGCAAACTCCATATTCTCACAAAAGAGACCCTATTTTGGCCAAATCGAGAAAAGAGACAACGTGATTTCGGCAAACAAAACAAACGACGAGCCAAGCACCTCATATATATATTTTTCGCAAGACCAACCTACTGAATCGTCGATTGACGCGGACTCTGTCACACCCACACAGGCCGCTACGCAATGGTATGCAATTTCCGATTCGGATGATCTAGACAATGACGAGTCAGAGGACGAGTCAGAGGACGAGACGTTATCTGCCAGTCCCGAGCAAACCAAGTCAGAACAAAATGACAATTTTTCGAATTTGGCGGTTGGAGGAAAAGATCCTTTGGCCTCCACTTCAAAGTCACATGACCGGGTGCTTCTGAAGACCAATAGTGTTGGTGTGCTTCACGAAAACGATATACGTGTGGTGCGTGATTTTGCAGTTTTGGCAAAAACRCTATTTWCCAAATTATTAAAATGCTCMGATCCAAATTCTCTCTGATTCGGAGRAGTTTGCGGTGAATACTGTGACGTTGGAAAACGAGTTTTATGAATTGGTGGCGGATTATGCGCACATTTCATCATCGGGAAACTTATTTCAAAGTGAAGCCACGGARCTTTTCACMCTYACTAGRTCYTTATTYGAATTASTTWCTGTAYCGTGAGGCCTTACGATTACGATATGAAAACGAAAACTTGACTGGTTCTGGCATAAATGAGGAAACTGAAAATACAGTCTCGGAGATAGGCCTTTTTGGGTTGAAACTTGTTGATTTTGAGATCCAACTTTTCAATTTTTTCGATGCAGATGGAGCCACAAACGCGGAGCACATATCTCGGCTCGAATCTGCGAAAACTCGCTTCAATGTGCTTTTGGACGAGAGTCAATTGTT
Organism: Metschnikowia sp. AWRI3582; assembly: GCA_002894445.1. Taxonomy (NCBI): domain Eukaryota; kingdom Fungi; phylum Ascomycota; class Pichiomycetes; order Serinales; family Metschnikowiaceae; genus Metschnikowia; species Metschnikowia sp. AWRI3582. Next base: position 75,134 of record LPNK01000068.1, on the reverse strand, counting down.
GGCGGCCAGAAACGTCCTGCATACAGGCGCTTTCAAGAAGAAAATTCAAATCTTGACTGAAAAGCTTCAATTGCTAGACCGCAAGTTTCTGGCTATTTCCCAAATCCACGTGCCTGCTGCCGAGAATCTTACAGTGCTGGCTAGATCCGATACTTTGTCCATTCCCAGAGTGGTGGATGCGTCAATTGAGCAGAAAATAGAGTCACTCATCAGTGGAGTAGAGGAAAACCTCCGGCTCCTAGACGAGATTCTAGACCAATACTATAAAGGCCATGATTTGATGGTTGATCGATTTCAATTGGTAAAAGAGGGTGCAGAAACTCAGTTGGCCCAGATTGTTGCGTTGAATCTACCCGATAATGTGCATACGAGCATAAGCGATTATATCGATACCGTGTGGACGAAATTGATATGCATGGAAAGCGCACTTARCTGTGCACTCTCGGAGTTGTGTGAAACAAGTCAACATGGCAATGGCGAGTGTGTGCATTTGTCCCTTGCCACTTTCGGAAAGGAGGTGGAAGCTTTATACCACAAGATCGAGCATCTTTTACTTTTGGTCAGTAGCGAYGATCTGGGTGCTGAGGACACGCATGATCATGATATGAGGGCTCTAGTTGAAGACTATAAGTTCCATCTACTCACACTCAAAAACATCAACACTCTTGACTGGAACGGACAACCAGTTTTGGATGAGATTTTAGTACGGATTGAACAGATGGAAAAACATCTTGAAAATGCAGAAAATATTTTACTGGAAGTGAGCTCGTTTGAGGAATCTGGCATGGAAGGAGGCATACCGAAGAGTGGAGCTGGGTCATGTGACGAGTCCTTTGCCACGTCGATTAATTTGCGTTTACAGGATATTGAAATGGGGTTGAATGAAGGCCTCGATCCATCTACAAGCACGCTTGAAAGTTTAAGGAAGGATTTGGATTATTACTCTGATGTCTTTGACTCGATTTTGCATGAGATCAATTTGGCGAGTTCTCCCTGTGAGGTGAGCTCGACAACTCTCATAGAAAAAATCTCCAACCGACTCGAATTGATAAAGGGAATTTTTAGTGAAGTGACGTTGCAAGACGAAAAGATCGGAGATGCGTGATTTGCTACATTTGAGTGTTTTGGATGTGCTTTTTACTATGGAGATGCTGTTGATAGGTTATGTCTGTCTGGTTTCTGAATTTATAGCCATTTTTTAACTATCTGCTTTGTGTAGATAAACTCGGATATTTTTTTTCAACTTTTCTTTCACTTATTTGGCCTGGTTGTTTAAGGTAATGAGTCATATTCACAAAAAAAAAGACTGGGATTGGTATTCAACAAAAACGACTCGCTTTTTTTCCAGGAATTAACATCAAGGTTGGTTTCAGGACAAAGTTTGCCGTAATTTGACTCAAAGATTCATCATTAGCTTCTAAACGTGGATTTTGTGGTTGAAAAGTGTATTCAAAAATTCTCATTGCTGTTTTTTTAAATGCATAGTGGCTCTCATAAAAGAAGATCTCGATTCTGCAAAACGTATGAAAGAGCTGGAATTTCTCGGTTGTGCAGCCAGATCCAAGAATTGCTTGTTTTTTTCATTTCACAGCAGACTTCTATTCTTTGCTGCATCAGTATTGGACAACTCTTTGCCCTTTTGAAACAGCCACTTATGTCTCATGTTTCTTAAATGACAAGCTCGAATATTGCATGAATTGACTTGAATTTAATCGTGACTCCTTCAAGTACACGTCTGAGAAGAATCTTGCTTTTTGCGCAATGGTTTTGAGCATCCCAATCCTATCCCTTCATGGAAACGATCTATGTTTATTTACTAAGCTCAGTTTGATCGAGGAGAGTATTTGGGAATGCTCGATTAACACTGTAATACGCATCTAGGTCACGATAGATGGGATAGTGCTGCTTTCGAATTTTAGTCTTGATCATGAAACTGCCAGTTTTTCTTGTGCTGAAACAAGAATTCGGGTGTTTTTTTTTGAATGATCTGGAATCCGATTTGTTATGTTTCCAGTACTGACATCTGTAAGCGTGGTGAATGGATTGGTTCTCAAATATCATACGAGATGGTTATCCAAGTGTACCCATAGCCCTTGCTTTTCATGAGAATTAGAGATAATTAAACAAAAATGATTCTTTGATTCTATGTCAACATTGAGCATATTGAAATCAATGTTGTGAGCAAGTCATGAAACATTTCCCTGTGTAAGTGTTTCATTTGAGATCGTCCTGCCAATTCAGAAATTGATGAAATCGTGAAATCGTGACCCACCAATCCATGAACTTCCTAAGCCACGTTTCACGAGAGAAATAGCTGGTTTTAGCCGGAATAGAATCTATAGATCATAATTATAAATAGTCTCGAAATGTACCGTATTACATCCATGGTTGTATCCTACTCTTTTGAGACACAACCCAAAACAAAATGATCTTTTCCCATATTACAATCTTGCTTTCTGTCATGACAGTGACAATGTCATCCAAAGTCCCCGACCCTTTGGGGAACGATATCAAACATCCTCTTCCACAGCACCCCAATGATCCGGCTGGGAAGAAATTGGAAAAAATTGGCGATATACGGAGACGCCACATCATAGCTGATGATCCTGATGAAAATTCACCCCCTGCAATTCTCGAGAAATTAGATGATACGGGCTCACAAAAGCAATTTCCTGTGAATTATGAAGAGTTTTTGGCTCTGAAGATCGAGAAGTTCTCAAACCAAAATGCAGAGCCAGGAAACTCTCAGAACCTGTTTTCTGAGCCAGGAATGGGTGCCGCTTCAAAAGCTGAGTTCGAAACTTTGTTTGAGGAAATCGCTAGAATTCAGAATTTGGCTGAAACTATGCCTCCCAAGAACTTTCATTCTACTCTTCAAGTTTATGCATACATAATTGGACTCCACGAGGAATTCTTGCAGAGACTTCAAGCCTCGAACACTCCGCAATGGCACAAGTATCCAAATTATGATGAATTCCAGCAGAAAATGAAGAGAGTTCATCAAAGGGTTGAGGCAATGAGAAGAGCTTTACAAAGACGGGGTTTTTAGTGATTTTTCCTTGTTATTTTTTTTCGTGTTTTCGTTTCTCTTTTACACTTTTTGCTTTCTGCTTTCTGCTTGATATATCTTTTGAGGGACTAAGAACCAGATTGTTTACCTAGCTCTCTATTAGGGTATATATGGTTCTGAATTTTATATGTACCGCAGCCACTTTTGATGTTATGCACCAAAGTTCATAACTTGCCAAAACATAAAAAGAAAAGAACGCAAAGCCTCTGAATTCTTACTAGTAAGAGGCTCAATATAAAAGGGCCAGGATATCCTCTCAGAGCATAAACTATGTACATTCTAACTAAATAATAATATTTATTCCTATTTAGTCTAATTCCCACTTTTAAATTTAATATTCTCTCCAATATAGCTACTTTGGACAATCTAAAATAAATAAACGGAGGAGACACTTGGCCACAGTCTACAATTCACAAAGAAGAGGCCAGATACGAAAACCCGAAGTGTCAAAGATTTCGAGATTTCTGTGTGTTTTTTCCTCTCTTTTGAATTTATGTGTTGAAACTCTGGAACGTGGAATCAGATTGTTTTGTACGAGATCCTCAGATACAGTTATCTGAAAGCTAGTGACTACTATGTATGCCATAGTCGAGTATAAATCATGGTGTATTTTTGGGAAAGCTGCAAATTTCAAAAACTCAAATGGGTTGAACTTGCCGAATCGGTGTGCCAAAAACTTTTTCATCGAGTGAAATGGAAATAAAACTCGCAGATGGCGGCCTCGTCTCTCCAGTGTACTCAATATCAGATAATCTCGGCCCGGATTACTTTGAATATCGGTTTAGTGTATAGCACAGCTACCTGAACTTTTATTTAAGTTAAGCTTCGGAAAGAAAAATCACTAAAATATCCACTTTAGGGGAAAGCGAGTCCGTTTATGAACTTTTAAGGTTAGTTTCCGCATTCTGGGGTAAATGCATGGGTGCAAATTCTGACGCGCCCCAGTCGGTATTTACTCTCGTATATTTATTTTATTCAAAAGCATTGGCGCCATTAAAGCATATGAGCCGTCGTTTTTTCAAAAGTGGATTTTATTTTGCGTGCAAAAGTCACCCAAGATCTGAAAAGTTCTTCATACTGACTATGCCAAATTTTTACTTCGACGGCTCAGTAATATTAGCCAAGCTCGATACAACAATAGAATCATCAATATGCCAGATCAACAACAGCAGTACACAGCTCATTTATTTACCGGCTCGCCTGTCTTATTAAATAATTCCCGGGTTTAATGAAAAAGAAAAAAGAAACATGTATTTTATGAACGAAAAGATGTCTATAGAAATAAATTGTAAGGTTCGTGCCCAAATCTATACACGTACTCCAAAAGCAAACACGTACTTGAATATGAAACACGGATTTTCATTGTTGTGGCGGAAACCGTGACCACCCATTGTCCAATAACGGAATTTGTCATCGCACAAAATTGCCGAAGTTTTCTTTTGCGTTTCACTGCCTGTTTTCAAGTCATCCGATTATGGAATAAACATTACGGCTGGAATCTGGGCCAAGCGCATCTCATGCTTCGGCTACGCCATTATTCCGTTTCACGTATCGATTTTTGGCTGTTTTTTCTTTTGATTCTGTGTCGAATTTAAGTGAAAAATGATTTTTTTTAAACCAAAAACCACAATCTACGTTCTTTTGAGTTCCAATTTCGCAGCCGCAATAGTGAAGCGTCCACCCGTTTTCGATAATGAGCACAAAAAATCCCAAGGTGTGCTCATGAAGAGAAAAGAAGGGCCTGGAAACAACTCCAAGGCGATCGATCAAGAAGCTTTAGCGGACCAGATAGCGTTACATCTTGACCGAATGGAAACGTTTTTCCCGGAGCACGAAAGTCCGGATTTGGCTTGGGATATAGTGAGCTCTGCGGATGAAGCCGATTTGGGGGATGCTTCTTTGGACGGTTCTGATCACGACACCGTGTCAGTACATTCGGAAGACCTTCATTATTTTGAAGCTGAAATGGAGGAAATAGAGGATTTTTTAGAGGAGCAGCCAGATTTTCGCTCTCTGCAAAATACTGATCCTGTATCAATCCACGGGTCACCGGAAGACTCAATTGAAGACTCACTGGAAGGTTGAAATTCTCAAGGACAGCTGCTAACTTGATCTTTTTTTTTTTTTTTTTCACAAAAATTCGACTGCAAAGTCTTTGCGGAAAAGTGGGGGCTTATCAAAACTTAACACTATTTGCTTTTCTTGCTATGTGTGTGAAGAGTAATTATTACTGACATAGCTGTTGAAACCATAGAAGATATTAAACCATATCCTAAGTATAATATGGCAATATCTTTATGTGATGTACTATATAATCAACGAGTTATATAAGCACAAGAAACTGAGCAAGAAAGAGATTATGCGGGTACCAAAACGCACATGTCCGATCAAATCTGTATCTTGTGAGAATGGAGATAATTATCTAACTAGAGTTTCATTTTATGACTTCAAGAATGCGATTGGAAGAGAATTTTGCCGTTGCATGTATTGTGGCAAAGTTCCATGACCACATGGGTAAATAAATAAAGAATTTGTACCACGTGACTAAATATACCTATGTGACATCATTGGATTTTACCGACCGAGAAGTCAGAACTGAGTCGTTTCTTCTTTTTTCCTCGTTTTCATAATTGACTAAAGCCTGATAAATTTTCAAATTGAAAGCACCTCAATTTCCATGATTTGGAATCAAATATTATGTGTAAACCTCGAGCCACAAAATAGTCACATTGCAATGAAATAAACAAAAGTTTGCCGAATTCTAAAGAATGCCAGTGACAATTTCGAATAATCACCACTCCTGTACTAGTGAATGCTGAAGAAGATTCCGTAGAACGCTTTCGTAAATCTCCATTTCGTCTAAAGAGATTAAATCTCCTCGGGAATTGGGACTTTGTTTACCTTTATGAACGGCTTTAGCCATCACACGAAAAGAGGGGATGAAGTTTTTTATGTTACGTAAATGCCCGATTGCTTCTCCCTCAGTCGTCAAAGATTAACGTGGAGGTATTGGTAACAAATCTATTTTTGTGAAAAAAAAAAAAAAAAAAACCAAATATACACAATGGGGAGGAAAATAACCTCTCAAGGTGGAAGGAGGGTAAGGCGCGAAATTCAAATGAGTGAATGAACAAAAGTCTTTCTAAATATGAATAAGGTAAGAAACATTCTCAATGTAATTCTTGCTTCCAAAGTTATTGATGGTTTCCTCGACTATCACATACATAGGCCTTCGGCTCGAGAGTGCTCTTTAATAACCCTTTACTTGTCGACTCTTTTTGAATAAGATATACACGCCTTCTGTCTTGTGTAGACATCCACAGTTCATTCTCACGATCCAGTCTTTCCTTCTAATTTGCGTTTGTGTTACCAGTTTGGTTTTGTCACGCCAAGTTGGTTTTGCCACGCAAACACGGTTTTTGCAGCCCGCCCCTTGATGTGGAGAATCTTCGCACCATCCAAACTTCTTTAAATTCCCAAATTGGTTTTGGGTGACCAAATTGGTTTTGTGACGCCCACATATTTTTGGTTGATGTGGCGGGTATCCGAACAATCCAATTCAATTTTTTATTCCGATTTGAATTTATGTCACCAGGCTGATTTAAAATACATACATGAGTTTTTGATAGGCGCCGTGTTTCAGAATACCTCGATGGATCTTTAGGTCACATTCTGTCTTCAAAGTCTTCAAATTTATCCATTAATGTGAGTCTTCTTCCAAAAGTGATGGACAGAAACCTGGTTCTGGATGAAGCGGTATGATTCTCAGTGGTGAATTAACTGCAGGATTTCTGTTGAGTTCATGTTCTTTTATAAATATTTGATGATTTCAATTTTGGCCTTCCACACTTGACGGGCAGTAAAAATGAACGGAGCTTTTCACATTCCGCGAATCAGTTGGCAGGAATCATTCGTGGCATGGCATTCGGGGAAACGTCCATATAAAGAAGGCATAGCAATACAAGGCACGATATACACGTCACAGGTACATATTGAAAGTATCATCAGCCACGTTAAGGCGACCCATTTGAGGGATGCTCGGCGTATTTACATCTATTATTGAGTGAGATAATGGCAAACAGCTGTGCCCTCTAACACTAAACATTGCTTCTTTAGATTTGTTTCAACACGGCATCCGCAGCAGACACGTCAATGGCAGTTTTTTCTGGCTCAACAAATGCCTGAGTGACCTTACCGTCCTCAACCAAAACAGCGTACCGCTCTGATCTCTCATTACCAAAGAATTTCGATGCGTCAAAAAGCACATCCCACGTCTTGGCGAATTCGCCCTTAGGGTCAGCCAAGAAACGCACATTGTCGGCACCTTGTTTGTTTACCGCCTCACCCCAAGCCTTAAAGACAAACGCATCATTCACGCCAGTCACATAAATGGAGTCATAGCCTTTGTTCTTGAATTCAGATAAGTGCTGCAAGAAGCCAGGGATGTGAGACGCCAGGCACGCGGGCGAAAACGCGCCAGGCACGCCCACAATCACGGCTTTGCCGCTGGCAGCCTCCTCGGCTAAATTGACTTCATTTCCAGGGGACCCCTCGAAAAGTGACACCGATGGAATCTTATCGCCGGCCTTGACAAGTCTGGCAGGGGAAGTAGAGAAGGAGCGAGCCAATTGAGGCACAAATCTGTTTCTGAGTGCTAACATTGTAGGTTTTTTGTTTCGAGCTTTTTACAGAATCCGCGAGGAAAAAGAATATAAAAGAAAAGAGAGGAGAAAAAGAAAGTAACCGAGATCTTGGATCGAATAAATTGCGGCCGGCCAGTTTGCATGTGGGGAACCCTGCGCCGGTGCCGTTGCTGTGACTATATGCAGTCTCAWTGTGATGGGTATTTGTCTCGGTCAGTCAATATCATATACGTGTGGGTTTGCCTTAAGTTTAACTATGGCTAAAGTGACTGAATTCAAATGATTCTAAGAAATACTTGAATGATATAGATTTTGTTGAAAAGTTGGATTTGCTGCAAGTAATTGCGCTTGTTGCGTAGATTAAGACGAACCACACTAGTGCTTCTGAAAGGCCGCACCCGGGATTCGAGTAACACCCACAAGTTATAGTAAACACGGATTGTTTTTCTTGTCAACTCTAGTGTACTAGAAACTTTCATAGGAGACCCATTTTCTTTCCTTTCCGAGTCCAAAAAATAATTGCATCGCTGCAATAATCCGCCGGCCCTATCGAGCCTTCCACCGGCTTCTTATACGCACTCCCATGCCTACCATCTCAAAAGCTACTCGCATATACTTCAACTTCTAACTCCAAAGAATGATGGCGACAGAGCAGCAAATCACGCCGCAAAAGGCGCTCGATCTTTATAAGAACACTCTTAACTATAACGTCATTTCGCGGTACGATGCACAGGTGAAACAGCTCCTATACACCACATCTCATTGCGTCATCTATAGGTTTGAGCCAGAAACTCAAGAGTGGGTAAAAACAGATTATCAGGGCACTTTGGCGCTCTACCTACGCCATTTCAGAGCAGACGTGCCCCCGCGCCCGTTGTGTGAGGCAGACTTGCAGGACTTGTTTTGCTATGGCTTGATACTTTTGAACAGACTGTCGCCCGAGAACTTCTCGATTGGGCTTTTGCCAAATAACGCGATAMAGACGCTTTTCCCGAACGGAGTCGGTAACAACGGCGTGCGCGAAATGAACGTGGAAATCAACGATAACTTGATCATCGTGAAAAACGTGCTTGGTGAAATTTTTGGATTGTGGGTATTCAACGAGGACGACCGTCTGAAATTGTTCAAGCTTATCCAGTTCTGCTTGAACGGACCTGGTGCGAACTAGACAAATGATTGGCAGTGGTAGATTTTAGGTTGGTATGAAGATGCAGATCAAAAGACATGTGCGGTTATTGCAAAAACCGTAATGAATGTTGTCAAGTCCAGGACTTTGTAAGTCAACTTGCTGGGTATTCGAGTCTATAYTTATTCTATACYTATCAGCTATCTCCTCCGGGGTGCTACGATTAATAATAGAGTGCGTCCCTCGTACCGAGCCGAGTATACTCTCGAAAACTGGAAAACCATGATATTATCTTCCACAAATTCRTTAAACAGCATCAATGTATTTACGATTTTATAATCTATCAGGAAAAAAAAAAAAATGGGTGTATTACTTCACAGCCGCATTGTCGGCATGCTATCGCTATCTCCGTTGACACGGTCACGTGCACGGCTCGGTGCGCGATCCACGCTCAAGCTTTTCCAGGGCTGCCATACTCAGAAACAAAGCGAATTAAACAACGGCCAGAAGCACTTTCCAAGCCCGCAATCTCTCTGCTGTCTACGCCGGCGATTTTTTCGGGTCTCATTTTCCAGGCTCAAGCTTTTCTGCAAGAAAAAAGAGCAATCGTAGCGTTTTCTAACGCACAACTCCAGCGCAAAACGCAAAGGTCACCTGACAACCTTACGCAAGCAAACTTCACCGCTATAAATACGATGGCAGACCACAGTGCCATGACAGGTGCTGGCCTTGCAGATAGGCTGCCAGCCGTGAATAACGTCATGCCTCAAAAAGCGGGTCTGGCATCGGCACAGCAGAAAATGCAGCCCCCGACGAGAAACGAGCCGGGCGCGCAACAGCCGCCGACAGCCCAACAGCTACAGCAGATAAAAGAGCTGCAAATCCGACAGGCACGCGCCAAGCTCGGACCGGCGGCGTTTACACTGACGCTGGCGGAAATCCTCCGCAAGTTCGCCAAATACCCGCCGTCGCTCACATTCCACATATACAAGACGCATTACCGCTTCAACAACACACAGGACTCCAGCATCATCCCTAAAGACAGCCCGATGGCACGCAGTTTTTTGCAGCATATGATTCGCGAGGAGATCCCCGTGGAGATGACAGAGTTGCTCAAAGACTTTGCGATCAGGTTCTACGACGGCTGCTTGATCGTACAAGTCTACGACCACAGACATATGATTACCGTCGGAGGAAGCAGATCTGAGCTGTCGAAAGCATCTACGATAGCTAACGACAAGGAGGCTGACCCAAAATCCAGCCAGGCTTCCACCCCCGCGACTCCATCCACCCTTTCGACCCCGGCGGCTAGACCAAAAATGTACCGCACATTGCTTCGCCCGACAGCGCAATCGCTCTACTACGACTTGCTCTATCACACCGACAGTACGCTTACGAAGTTCACGGACTTGCTACTGTTACAGATGGAGGCCGAGATCCTCACGCTCACAAACCGTAAACTTGACTTGGCCGCGCCATTGAATCCKTATCTTCAGGATGAAATTTTGCAGCCAGAAATCGAGCTGCCAAAAGTWRTTTGGGATGAACAGAAAGAAGATTACAAGGTGATACACTCGCACCGYGAGCCCACCGCTGTCGAAGTGCGCAAGTTGCACCAAGAGCAGATGACGATGCAGAAACTGTCGGAGTTTGAGGAATTGATGTTCTTGCTTTCTAGCAAATATAAGCACCCTTCAGAAAGTACTGCCGAGAAAAAGTTGGTGGTTGTGGGTCCCACTGTTGCCCTGAGTGCGGAAGTCGGCAGCTTAGAAGGCACTCCATCTGTTGGCGCCACTGTTGGGCTGAGTTCGGTGCCCGATAAGACACGTGCTCCAGCTATCGCATCCACATCAGTCTTGGCTGGCGGTAGCGCAACGCWGAACCAATTCATGCGACTTCGCTTCATTGAAGAGATACGAAAACGGAAAGAGCTGCAAAAGCAACAAGCGGGTGCCGCTGTTGCGGCCCATACCCAAACTTCTATCTCGGGCACACTGGCACTAAGTGGCGCTAACGGCTTAGGAGGGCTGAAGCCAAATATCAAGATCCCAGGCCAAAGCTCTATACCYGGCCCTCCGGTGGGACAGCCGCAGCAGAATGGTCAGCTTCAAAATCAGCAATTTCATAAACAACAACARCAGCAGCAGCAGCAGCAGCAGCAGCGGGCTTACGTTGGAAAGGGGCCTGTGTTTTCTCCCGCCGCTGCCCATAATGTGCAAACARGACCAGTGTCTGAGACACAGCCCATACCGCCCGAATATGGGACGTCGCCGTTGCCCCAGAATACYAGGCCGCCTCTGGGAATCCCAAGACAAAACATGCTTATGCAGAATAACATGCAGGGTAATCCGAAGCTTACACAACAGCCTGTCCAGGCCCAGCAACAGCAACAACAATTGGCGAAACAAGCTGATCAAATTCGTGCTCAACAGTTTCAAGTGCAACAGGCACGCCAGCAGCAAATGCGACAAAATACCGTGCATCAATCGCCGCAGCCTTCTCCACAGAACTACACACAACTCAAGCAACTGCAGCAAGCAGCTCAAATGGCACAGGCCCAGGCAGCAAAGAGACAGAAACTTGCTGGGGTTGCGGTGAATCAAATTCCTCAACAAAGCCCTTACCCACAGCAAATGCGCACACCGCAAATGGGCAACGTGCAGCCAGGCTCAAATTTGAACACACCTGTCATGGGAAATGTTCCAATGGCAAATGGGCTCGCCTCTTCGTCACCTCAAATGGGTAGTCAGATGCCGCAGATGACCCAACTGGCGCAGGGACAGGCCTCGTTTCCTCAAGGCCAATCACATATGGGAAAYAATCGGCCGGCAACTCAGCCTGCACTAACACAACCAGTACAAGCCGGGCTGAAAACGCTACAGCAGCAACAGCGCCAACAGCATCAGCAAATATTCCAAATGACGCTCACGCCTCAAGAACAACACACATTCAGGCAGTTACAAACGCGAATGAATACGTTAGTGCAGATGGGAAACACGGGAGTTGCTCCAAATAGGACGCGTCTTACTGCACCACAACAACAACAGGCAATTCAACAAGCAAAACATATCCAGCAGCAATTGCTCCTGCGATTTCCGACCTACTTTCAACGGCTCCGCCAATACCAAGCCTTGCTGGAGGAAAGACGCCTTGCAATGCAGAGACAGGCGCCTCAGGGCCAGCCTCAACTGCTGCAACTGCAGCCACAGACTCAATCGCAGCATGATGTAGCAAACTCCATGGGCATAGCCGATAGCCCAATGTACTCGCAGCAAAATGTTGGTATGAACATGACTCTGCCTGCAATGCAGCAACATATGATGAGCCTGCCCATGATGCCGCAAATGAATAATGGCATGCACTCGGGTCCACCAAAGCAATAAGTCGGCCTTGCATAAATCCATGGATGGGTCGCTGCGTCGCGTTCAGCAACGACGCTACAAATTACACATGTTGTTCAAAAGGTTGTAACAAATCAGTATAGATTATATAGATCGAACTCAGAAGCGATTAGGTGGTTGGATAGATGAACTCGTGTGATCCCCCTAAAATGAAAAAAGCCGTTTGTAAGTCAACAAAGTAGTTGCAGAGTAATAAACTTCAGAATCAACCCGCTAAACAAACTTCATCCACCATTCTGCTCGAGGTAGCCTCCATATAAAACAAGAGCCACAAGAGTGGCAGTCACGTAAATGAAACCTTTGCGGACTTCTCTCGCAATCAGCCTCCCTCTGGCTTTCTTGGGTGKATGCGCTTCGGGAAACTCGGCCCCAGCTAAATTCTCGGAAGATTCGATGGTGCTATATGACCTTTTTCTTTGTGAGGGAGGCTGCGTGACAAGCTTTTCCAAGAATCCATTGAATGGTGCCGTCTGGGCGCACTGGGGTAATACATTTTCGAAGTCCTCAACATCACTTGATTTCACATCTGGGCTGTTTATCTCCTCTTTCGGAATTATTGAGTGGGCAATGAGCTTGCTCTTGCTAAAGAGAGCTTCATCACTTTCCCCGACCTTTTCATCACTTGCCCATGATTCTTCTTCGGAAGAAGACGAAGAAGATGAAGAATCAGAATTTTCGAAAGTAATGTTTTCTTCGTCCTCCACATCGAAATCAAAATCAAAAGATTCGGTAGGTTTGCTCCGATTAGTATTCGAGCACTCTAAATCAGGGTCATCATCTGAGTCTTCTGCAGTACCAACAGCCAGACTGTCGTAATTTGAAACGTAATCCTCATCATTCGAGACTGTTGCATTCGAAGCCTTTGCATCCGAATCGTATTCCAAAAGACCAAAGGGCAAGAAAGTGTTGTCTTGAGTGTTGTCTTTCTCGCAACCCCAACAATCTCCATCTGCAATCACTTTTTCTGGTTCTTCTTCGGAGTCAGAGTTTTCGTCAACATTCAAAGCCTTRCATGAGCCSCCATTGTCTTGATGGTCGATGTTCTCGCTCGATTGCGCCTCGTCCAGACCCGTTGAACGATCTATCTCGTTTTCGGAGTTTAMTATTTCGTCATTTGCACCACAAATCTCGCACAGCGGGTTCAAATCTTCTCCGCTATCTGAGCTATGGCTGTCGCTGGAAATTTCCAACTTTGAATTGAACATGAGGACATCACTTGGRATCCTTTGTGGGGCTTCGCATTTCACCGCATCAGACTCAGAGAGCGTAGCACCTTTGATTACTAAGGATGGCTGATTGACTTCACTGTTGCCTCCTGGTGCTACCTGGCGTGAAAACTCCCGCTCAAATGACTCTTCAAGAGGTGGGCCGTCGGAGTCCACTTCACCGTCTGATACTTCGATCGTAGATTGGTTCCCGACCACAATTACCACACCTTGAAGTTTGGTTTCGGACTCCTCACCCCATGGGTCTGTATCAGAATGTAACAAGGCCTTTTTCGCCAGGKTTTCGGTGCGGAGGTCAAGAAGATAGTCCAAGCCTTTCAAAGGTAATAACACTAAAGAACCTTCCTCTTYATCAAACGAAATCACGGAAAAGACCAATTGCACCAGTGGGTTGAGTAATGTATCCATTGGGATCATGGCTGCGCCACTTGACTTCTTGATCATCTCCTTGATGGAACCTGATGGTCGGTTTAAGACGAAGCCAATGCGGTCGCCCTCCTTAACCGCCACTTTTTTATTTGGAACGAGAAGGTTATTATTCCAAACAGTGCCAAACGTGGAGCACAAATCCTCCAAGTAGAGTACCTTGTTAGTAATTGATAGCTTGGCGTGTGTTTTCGAAAGGTGGGAATTGTCGAAAAACATGTTGGACTTTTTTGCAGCCCGATCCGCGTGTTTGGCAGAGGCCCTCCCGATTGGGATTTCGCCTTCGGCAAGACAGATTGTTTTCCACAACAGGGGATCACCCGTGGAAAYRATTTTATCGATGTTCATTGTTAGCTTTGAATTAGTCTGAGCAATCTGTAGTGAACACAAAATCAAAAACTCAAAAGGTGAAATTGCAGTGCGGGGGGCAGCGGCTAGGTGAGGTGGCGTCCAGGGGAGTTCAGTCACACGAAGTCACCGAGTAAGAAAAAAATTTGTATAGGGCTAAAAACCAGCAATAGCCTTGAGAGATGATTGAATTGAAAGCGAATTCGTTAACAAATTGAGAGAGAAATAAGATAGTTGGTGGGAAAAGAAAAAGTGAGTAAGGGGTAATTTTGTGGAATGTGGCAAGGAGTGTATCCCGCGATAACACCCGTGAAATCCCTCGATTCTGCAGCCTGCATGCGCGGATAACGTTAATGGAAACTGCGGCTGTTGCCGAGACTGTCTCTGATCTCACAAAGGGCACTACATGTAATGAGAGATGATCTGAAGCTTGGTAAATATGGAAGATTTAGCACGAAATAATTACCAGAACACTGAAAGGAAAAAAAAAACGGCTTTTTTTTTTGTGAGACAATGGAAGTGACCATTTTTTCGTTTTTGTCATTTGTATTCGTCCTCAATTTACGGCAACAGATGATGATGATGCGTCTGTGCTCGAATTGAAAGATAGGTCTATACTCAAATTCGTTTCATTTGTTGATTTTACTCTAGGAATAAAAAGGATGACAGGCGCAGCTTGTCCAAGCAAAAAGGTGCATCAGTGCGTCACGACAAATTAGCAGACACTCATGCTTGCTCACAGAACGAGGTTTTTTTACGAACAATCAAAACCAAAGAAAAAGAACTGATCACGCTTCCACTTCTGCCGGACTTTGGTCATAGAGCCTGAAATAACTTATCATGCTGTTCCAGTTCGCAAGCTTACCTATGGGTCGGACTAGGTAAATGACTGACAACACAATTGAGCACCGCCTGGACTATTAGAGGCGTATGACCAGAATAAAACAATCCCCAAATTTCATCCCTGTGTCTCGCGCCTGAATTTATAGATAAAAATGAGTATAAATTTTCCTTAAAAAAAAAACAAATTACCATTAGGCGGCCATATTACTCGAGTCATGAGGATCAATCTAGCGKTGTTAGTCGTTGCGCTTATCGCCAACAAAATCGGGACTACACCAATAGAACTAAGCAGGAATGAAACTTCTGGTGTCATTGAACGTGAGCAAACAAGGCCCCCAGAAAGCTTCCTTCACGGACGTTTGGTTTATGGGCGGTATCCCCGACTTCGCTTTGTCAAGGATCTCTCGCCTGAGGAGACTACGCGTTTAGTCAACACATCCCTCCGAAACTTTGTTCGTGAGCTCAAAGGCTTCATTTCCCCATACACRTTTCGRTTTGTTTTGTTCCAGCGTAAGATTGAACACTTTGCGTMTACGCTCCGGGAAATCGAGGGCTTGATGTACCTTGGCGARCAT
This sequence comes from Metschnikowia sp. AWRI3582, assembly GCA_002894445.1. Taxonomy (NCBI): domain Eukaryota; kingdom Fungi; phylum Ascomycota; class Pichiomycetes; order Serinales; family Metschnikowiaceae; genus Metschnikowia; species Metschnikowia sp. AWRI3582. The sequence continues at coordinate 59,476 of LPNK01000068.1, read as the reverse complement.
AGCGAGGAAGCACAGCAGCGATTGGCGTATTCCAGGACCTTATTCATTACTATGGCCAGGACTGCAATCCACATGCGACGTTTTTTGCCGCTGACAAAAACGRGCGATGTAGCGATTTTGCGCATGTCATTGTTAAATTTAAAAGCTTTAGCTCTACATGATTCACGCGGCGGATTCCATAGAACTCTCCCCGATAGCGTGCGTCGCATAATGTGCTTGAAACAGGATGTTGATTCGTGGGAAGCGGTTTTTGGTAAGCTCGAAAATGTTCATCTCCTCATAAAACTGATATTCTCTGATTTGGTCGAAAGAACAAGAGCGCAGATCAAGTCTTTGGAAAGCAAGATCCCACGCGATCGCGAGTTTTGGTCTCAAGAAGGCCAGCCACGGGACGGCGAATTTTATTGTCTAGCGTAGTTTGTGGAGATGGGAGTGAATTTTTYRTTGGCCTGATCTCTCATCTCTCTGAAGACTGAGTCGGCGGCAACTGGTGCCCAAAGTGCAGCCTGGTTATTGTTCCAAAGGCTGGAAACAATTCAAAGTCCTTAACGTAGCATTGCTTACTGGAATACGAGAGGAAGTTTTTGGTCTGTGAATAAGCCTCGCACAATATGAATGACATGCTTGCACTCTTTACTGCTCTTGGTAAATCTGTAAATCTTTTTTTTCATTCAAACCATATCCCACTTGGAAACTGGTTGGAAACACGTTGGAGCCCATTTTTGTCACAAGGTGGCCGCTTGTAAGACCGAATGCGCGATTTCGCAACCGTTTGAGCCAGAATCTGGTCACAAAATCCACAATTCAATAGGCRACAAGCAACAAGCTGCCCCGATTCTTGCTTCACGTTTTTGCTCATTTTACAAAACAGCTAATTCAATCATGAGTGAATTGTTCACGCGTGCGAAAGAAAAGTTGGGCACTGTTTCGAGTGCTGTGCTCCATCTCCCCAGCCAGAATTCCGTGGACACTCTACGCAACGAAGTCACTCAAACAACCGCCCAAATCACGCATCTTTTGAACCCGAGTCCTCTTGCGCATGCCATGAGCGATACTGCAGATGCCGTAGACGAATTTGTCGGGCGGAATCTCGGTGTGAATCCGGTGAACAAGGTGGTGGAATGGCACGTGCGCCATGCAAAGCTGTGTTTGTGTTCTGCCAAAGAGATGATGAGCAAAATGGGCGATTTAGATAAAGCGATTCTCTCGGTGAAGGATGAGTATTTGACCAGATTCATGGAGGCGAAGGGAAGCTTGATCCCGGAACCGATTGAGCGGATCTTCTGCTAGCCATATGGTCACGTGATCAAACAGACTTATCCTGGGAATTTTGTCTGACGTTATCCATCGTGCACCTTCCTTCCATGCTCTTCTCATATAGTCGAATAAACGAAAATATACTTTTTAGCTTGAGACAGTCAATTGCTTTGAAACATATGACGTCAATCCATGTGGTGCTTGCTTGAAGGGTACCTCAATCAGTTACACGAAAAGCAGTGTGTGATTTTCCATAACTTAATCGAAAAAGAGAAGAAAAATCGAASAYGAAAACATCCCGATGATGCCTTAGTTTCCGTCGTAGAGCTTCAGAAAATCCGATCCACCAGTAGAAGGCACTTGTAGCCAGTTTAATGCGTCATACTCGGCCGTGCCGTCGATCAAATGGAAAGCGTATGCAAAGCGGGACTTACCCAGAACGTTTTTCTCCAGCTTATGGAGCACGGAATTGTGKATCAAGATCAACGAGCCAGCCTTGCACTCGACCAAACGGTACTTATCCGGATGGTCTTCAGGCATGGGCWTATCAGTATCCAAATCKATCATATTACAGCCTTTTKCTCCACCTCCAATTCTCACAAAYCTCTTGTTTATGGGGAAAGTCTTGTGTGAGCCTGGATGGTATGATAAACACCCGTTTTCTGGGGTGCAATCTTCCAACGCAAACCAGAAGCCTAATGCCGATTGTGGAGATGTATATAAGAACGTGCCGTCATTATGCACCGGGACATTATTCTCCCTTCCTTCTCCGCCCACGTTTTTTTTATGTTTTTCTGACCCATTTTTGGTGCCAGTAGCGTTCTTGAAGATGAGCATACTTTGGAGCACACGGGGATCGGTATAGTGCAAATCACGTGCAATTTGTTTGATCTGCTCTTTGAAGGTGATTTCACGGAATACGTCGTGATGCATGTGCAAACCGTGACCTATTTTGTTCACCGCTTGTTCCTTAGGGTAACGAAGCTGGCCATTTGCATCAAATGCATCTGTATCGAAGAAATACGACACTTTATCTGAAGAGTCGAAAAAATACTGGTCCCCCACATGGTCATTWTCCTTGGTTTTGAACTGTGTTTTTGGGTGTTTCTCTAAATCTAGATCTGCTAAAAGCGTATGGGCCGAGGCCATCATCTGTGAGATTTCTTGCAGTGAGAGAAAGTCAGGAATACAGAGCATTCCCTCGTCATTAAACGTGCGTGCTTGTTCCTGKGTGAGTCCAATCATTTCAAATAGCTTTAGTTAGTTAAAAAACGTTATTTCTGATCTGCAATGAGAAGCCGGGTATCCCTTTTCTTGGGCCAAATCAGGGACAAGATAACGGGTTTGGTGATGTGCAGATAAAGAAAAGGAAAAGTGGGGCGAAATCAGAGTTGCGACTTTTTTGGCGCGGAAAGTCTTCATGAGATAAGGCTAATTGGGGATTCTAACTGGAAGCCTGGTATGATAAGTTTTGCTGTGAATTTGTGATGTCTGATATGGTTTTGGGGCTTTTATTTCCTAATCAGTCATTTCGAAAAAAAAAAAAACTTTTTTAAACTTCATAGTATGTGAATCTGCAGCCCAGCTTCATTTTGAGCCACGCAAGGTGGAGACTTCAGAGTGAGTTTTATTAGAGCAAGGGTGTTATTCACACTTTGGAATAAGATCGTGTATGTATGTTTTATGGTCTTTTTACCGTAAAAAATAATGTAATGTATCAGCATACATCCACGGCTKGTAAGTAWTTATGCATCATCTTGCAATCGGATATGYACGTTWAGACTCWCCTAATGTTCTCATTACGGAGTCTCGGGACCCGATCTTTTTTTTGTCTATTTTCTCCGACCCAAAAAAACCACTTTGTTTTTAATAGAAACTGGACAAACGCTCCAATTGTTTGTATTTCCTTTTTAAATTGCCGACTACAGTCATTCATTGATGTCACAGTGCATGGACGCGAAGCTGACTACCGTCTCAAACGTAATTATGCATATAGTGTTGAGGAGATGATTTTGGCACCCACCTCTTTATCAGATATTTCGAGCGAGAAAAAAAAAAGAAATCGAAAAAATCATCCAAAATCACGAATCTGTTACAAATGTGCTATCACATGAGAACAGTTGACCTGTCGATAAGGATGGAGTGCTGAAGGACACAGTCTGGCTTAACTTTGACAGAATAATGTATACAAGAGTGATTCTTTCATGATTTCACTTACATTGCCAAAAAAGATCGAAACATTTTTACCTATCTRATTYTCAGATRAKGTCRTTTTTATGAACAAGTCATATGATGGCTCTACACCAATGAGCCCGCGTTGTAGTGCTGGTATATACATGATAAGCGGAAGTAAAATCTCSAAAATCTCCAAAATCTCACTTRTAAAGGAATCCCAACCAAGACTCCTTTCTGGCCTCACGCTCGGCCTGCGGCACAAACGCCTCGACGTGTTTTCTGATTCTTTCGGCGCCGCCCTTGGCGTCCACCTCTTTACCGATCACATCCACAAACTGACCCTCGGAATCCATGAGATAGAAGAAAATCGAGTGGTCGACCAAGTAGTCCTGGCCYGGCTTCACGTCGGGCGGGGTCGAGAAGTACACGCGGAACTTCTTACACACGTTCTTCACGGCCTCCCAGGACCCGGTCAAGCCCATAATCGCCGGATGGAAATCGGCCAAGTACTGCTTGATGATCTCGGGTGAGTCACGGGCAGGATCGCACGTGATGAAAAGGGGCTGCAACTCGATGTTGTCCTTCTGTTTCAACTCGTCGAGCATTTCCCCAAGCTTATCTAATTCATCAGGACACACGTCGGGACAATGCGTGAACCCGAAGTATAAGATCGAGAACTTTTTGATATCGTTCTTCAAGTTCTCCTGTGTGAAAGGGCGGTTCTCCTGGTCTACCAACGTGAAGTTGCCGCCGATCATCGGCTTGCCCATGCCACGCTTGCTTTCCACCTCTTTCTGGAGCCTGATCTTCTCTTTTTCCTTGGCAAACCACCACGTGAACGCGCCACCGGCAACCAAAAGCAATACCACGGCCTTCCATGAGGCAAACTCGATGCCATTCCCCTTGGCAAACTTCTTGGCGTGGTCCTGAGACCCGCCGATCGCGACCCTGCTTAAAGGTCTCTTTTTATAGCTAGAATCGGGCGTTTTCGGCTCCGATTTCGGCGCCTGGTTGAGCCGCGGCACAGTCGCATGTAGATATCGTGCTGCTAGCAACTGCCTCTTGGGGAATGTGGCTTTTGTAAGTGCAAACATCTTTTGCATGGGTGAAGTAATGGATTGTGGTTTGAGTGAAGAGTGCACGAGAACAAGGTGGTGCGATCGGGCAGCAGGCGAGAGTGCATCCGGCCATTTTTTTAAAGGGTCCCAATTTTGAATAAGGTGGGTTGAATTTATGTATTTATGTTTTTTTTTTGATTTTGCTCTCTATTCAAGTCGATATTTTAGAAGAAACCTTATTGTCCATTCAACGAATAGAAAGGGTTGCAAAGCCAATTTGCTACTGGTTATGTCCTTTCCGGTACACCTGTAATCAGCAATAAGGTGTGTCTTCATGGCAAGTCGGGACAAGTCCTATAAATTCCGAAATCTTTCATGGGTTAAACTATGAAAGTTATAAGAAGCATTCAGTTTGTCCAATTGAGATCAAAAACCAAAAATTTTTCATATAATATAGAAAGTTGTGGCATAGCTTTAGCACTCGAAATGCATCCAGCGCGCTCCATACTACTGTTTGATGGTCTTAAAGGGAACGAAGGAAGTTTTCAATCATACACACCTTTTGAGTAGCGAACCCAACAAATCATTACTTTCGAAAATCTTTTCTTTTGTTGATGTATACGAACGCATTTTTAGCGTGTTTTGCTTCCAATTTCTAATAAGAAACTATGATCTAACAATTGGGTTTATGAGCCTTGAGAAAGCGCACTTCGAGATAGCAAATTGACTTGACATTCTTCATAATTTGTCTCCATTTTCGGTTCACACAATAATCCTTTTGAAATAAATTTCTTTTAAAAATCATCATTCACTTTTTTGATTACCAAATTCTAGAGCAAAAATTCCACGCACTGATCATCATCTTGATTCACGATTCATGATTCGTACTTCGCTTCTACTGCACTATACAGGCGAGATGCACTGAAGTTGGAAAACCCGCCAATCTATATCCACTGGCAATCAGTCACTACTTTCGCTTTGAAATACCTGACAAAGATGGCCAGCGAGAACATTCAAAATCTCTTATCATGGGCTGCAAATTCCGGAGCCCGAATCCTGGAGGATGTTCTGTTTGCCACGATCGCAAAGGGCAATGTTGGTGCGAGATCAGATTCGCCCTCAAGCTCCATCAAAGTGCCCATAAAAGCCATCATCAAGCTTTCTGATGCTATTTTCGGGCTAGGGTTTGATGTTGAAAAGCATTTGGGCACTTTGAAAAATATCAATGCGCCGTTAAAGCTCTATTTGGCCCAAGTTAGAGCATCTCTGGACGGATTTTACCATGCGTACGTCAAATCGCTTCCTAGTGCAGCAGAAATCAATAGCCCTTATGTGTGGCTGCCCGAGGATAAGCAGAATCTTCAAGGAACGAATTTGGGAAGCTCACTCAGGGAAAATGTTCTGTTGTTGATTGAAGAGTGGTGGCTGATTATATCTGTTTTACCCGAATCAATGCAAAAACCGCCGGCGCATTTTGTCAACATGAAGTTCTACTATGAGCACAAATTTTACGACGATGCCCAGCTTCATGAATACTTGACTAACGACGAAAACGACAACTGGACGTCGTTTCCTGCATACTTGTGGGCTTCGATGATTATCAAGTCTCGTTCTTTCCCCAGCGCATTGCTCAAGGGTCTGCCAAAAGTTAGCGAAATCGACTTGCGCCAGCCAGATGTCGCCATGCTCGTGCCAGTAATCGACTTGCTCAATCACAGTCCCCAGGCAAATGTCACGTGGACCGCGTCTGATGAATATTTCGAGTTCCAATCTCATAACAATGGTGGTGGCGAATTGTTCAATAATTACGGCAGAAACGGCAACGAGGAGCTTCTTCTTGCGTACGGATTCTGTTTGGAGAACAATTCTGCAGACACAGTTGCTCTAAAGATCAAAGTTCCCGAGCAAATGTTGCCTGAATTGGAAAAACACGGAGTTACACTTCCGAGATTGTCCGATTACACGTCCTCAGTCGTTGGTGGTGAAACCCAAGCAGATTCTGCGTCCTACGACCAATTTAAAGAGGGCTTGCTTTTCTTTATCGCAAAAGATAGGGTCCCTGAAGACCTAGTCAGGGTGTTTCAGTGGCTAGTCAGGAGCCCTTGGGAGAGTAAACTCACTGTTAGGATGCAGCTCAGTGGGCTCAACCATTTGCGCCAGGCGGTCGAGTCCAAGGCTGCACTCATCGACGTGAATAACGTGAAAAGCGAGAAAAACGCCGAGATGATAAAAATCTATTTGCGCTCGCAAAAGGCCATCTTGCACGCTGCAGTCTCGGACATCAAACACATGGAAAACGCACTTTTGACCGAGCACAAGGCCAGCATTCTAACGTTGAAAACCATCTACAAAAAAGATGTCAGATTCGCCCAGTCCTTGCTTGTCACATTGGGTGTTACCAGCTACGCGGATATCTTGGCCCAGGAACTCATGGACCAAGTGTGGCTATTATACCTTATCAGATGCTACAACAAGAATAGCTATAGTGACGAGTCCCTGGAAGAACAGTACCTCCCCAGCTGGATACACGACGCTTTCGTAAGAATGGATAAGGAAACTGACATGGCTGCTGCCGAGGTCGTGCAGTTCCAGACTTTATATGAGAACCTCATCATCCCCATGAACAAGGCCGTGCCAGAGATATACAATCGCGGCAAATGGACCGTGCGCGAGTTGATTGTGAGCACTAAGCTTTTGGATACAATCAGTTTTGTACGCGGGAAAAAGCAGGAGTGTCTTTTGGTTAACGATTTTGAGTAATTTTTCTTTCGATTGAACTTCTTTAAAACTGAAATTTATGGCGTGCACGGTTTTGTTTGTACCAGTACAATTTGTGCGTTTCGGCCAAGACGCTACTAATTAATTGTATGCGTATTTTCTGGCTTAAGAGTTCTTTTTGAGGATGAATACAGTCTCATGACAATTAAAATTGACTGGTTTTTATGGCTGGAAAAGGCGTTTCGACGTCCTATCATTGAAATGGTGATTGTGGTCGCTTGTGGTCGCTCACTTACCATTCTTAGGATGTACGTCTTTCTTACAGAGCACGGTATTCTATATAGATGATTTATGATTTAAAGAATTTAAATTATATTGGTGAGTCATTAGTGGGCCTTGCAACGCCTGGAAATACTATGTTTTTATTTTGTTGCAACTCTTGAAAATGGGTGCATCTCAAAGGACTCGAAATCATTCAACTGACTGTACTCATGCCAGACTCATATACGTAATCGCCCCAAGTTTCTTTTTGAGCACGATTACAGAAAATTGGCGGCAAAGCTGACAAAACTTGAGCTTTTCTCCTCACCCGTTTCTCAACAAAGAATATTGTAAATTGTAATGCTCTTTCTCGTGCATGTGATACAAATATTCAACAATATTCAACGAACGATATCAATTAGATACGACTTCATGAGATTTCATGAAGTTTGACTCCCAACTTAGCCATTTTCCGCTGAACATTCTGTCATCGATACCGAAAAGCTTTATTTTTGCAAATAGGCAAAGGTCTGGCAAATCCAGACGTATAGTGATTTGTGCCAAAATGCTTCCTGTGAGACGTGCTGAGAAGGATAACATACTTTGGGCAGAATAGGAAAAATTGATCAGGATTTCCATGTGAAATATCGCTGTCTTGGTTACTGTAACGATTTCTCGGGGATTTTTTCAATATATAGCCAAGTTGTATCCTGGGCCGAGATCTCTGTAAAAGTGACTTCGCTGTATATATCTGATACTCTTGAAATACATCAAGAGTGGACACAGACTGGTGACAATGCATAAAACAGAGAATTTAACTTTCTTTTCTTGATTCGGGGCTTCATGAAGAACCCAAAAGCTCCCATTTTATTTTAACGTTAGATGCTGAATCCAGTTGAACGTTTGCAATCTATTCTATCAGACCGTGGACTCATGTCATCACAGCAGGCCGGTTCCCAGAAAAGCATTATTTACTTTTGGCAGAGTCGTCTATTTCAATACATAATTGAGCACGAGCAGTCCAACTACTTCCTTGACTGAATGAAAAATGGCTGTCTAGCCATTGCAATATGATTATCCTGCATATAGCATCCATCTACTATTCTCGTCTACATTGGCGCCTAAGAAGCTTGTGTATTGCCTAAACGTCTAGTCCTCCTTGATACCGCCCGCGCCCGCAGTCTCGGCGGCTTCCACAGAGGCCTTGTCGGTCTTGACGTCGCTGGTGGCGCCCTGGAACGCCGCCAACAAGCCTGGGGCGGCCTTGAACGGTCTCTTCAAGTCTCCCGACGCCGGCTGGCCCCACAAATGGATCTTGACAATGTTCGTCTCCAAAGCAGACTTCACCAGCGACACGGACTGCATGACCAACGGGTTGGTGTACTTCATGTACAAATGCATGAACCCCATCATCGCCAAAGAGGTGAAGATCGACTTGATCTGGGCATCAATCTGCTTCAAATCGTACTCCTTCACGGTGGTCACCACGGCTTTCTCCTCTTGGCCACCCATCGCGTTGGCAGGCTCCACGTACTTCATCGTGGTCAAGTCATTCTTCTTGTTGATCTGGAACTTGACATACATACAGATGGCAAAAACCGATAATTGGCACGCCACGTAGCCCACACGCACGTACATCAAGATGTCCGGGTTTTCGAGGTCGAGGCGGCGCAGCACCTGCATCATGATCAACATGAGCCCTAAGTTGGAGAAAGCGGGGTTCATTCTGGCGTGTTGTTTGTGTAGTACTAAACTTGGTGATTCTGACTGTCTGTGGAATTTTTCTGTATGGTATGCTTGGCGACCCGGCACGTGTTACCCGGCCGCGCGCGGCCTTCGGTCCGCTTCCATCGTGATCGTGCCGTGCGATAAGAGTGTGTATAGTTGGGGTTTATGTGCAGGTCGTCGATAACTTTCACGCGAAATTGGCCTAAACCCGTGCCAGCATTTCCATCATCGCATGTGATATTTAAGTATCATGCCAAAAACTCGCCACCCGCCTAGTTTGTATCAGTAAAAATGTAATTTTAGTTTTTTGGCTCGCTACGCTGAAACTTTGTTTCGTTTTCACCCACTTTTCTGATGCCATTTGCGCACACTGACCTTGTGTTTACCCATTTTTTTTATTTAAAGCGTGACATAAAGATAGGCTCTTCAGCTCCCTCACAACCTGATTCACGCCAGCTCAACGTAGCGTACAGCAAAGTGTTAACATATGAAACGGGGTAGGAAAAACATTCACTTTCTCATCTCACAAGTAAAAACTTCGAGCATTTTTTGACATTGTGCTGTGAGCTATTAGTTGCACTGTGCTTTTCACCACAGTTCATTATTGAAAACTTCAGGGTATGACTAACTGTTTCAGGAAGTAAACCTGCTCTTTACAACATCGGTGCGGTCTCACGCAGCTACCATTCGATGTAATTTGTATTTTTGTAAATGCTTCTTTTGTCTTTTTTGACTACAATTGCGGAGTTCGCCTTTGTAGGTCTAGTAGTCCTCCTCAACTCGAATATCGCCAAACTCCCAGCAGCCGGCTCTGTCGCTTTTGGCTTTCCTCTCTGCCTTGACTAAGTTGTCCACATACTCCTTCAAATGTGGGGCGCATTTGCTCTCGACCATACCCCAGCCCTCCAAGACAAGCTGCTTGTTGATCGTGTAGTCCGCATCGGTCAAAGACTGCTCTGAGTCGTACAACACGCCATCGTACTCGACACCATCAGCCGCAGAGGGAAGTCCACTGAGTACCAACTTCTTGTCGAACGTCAAGTCCTCCAACACATACAAGGCCTCGGTCAAGTAGTCCTTTGGTTGATTTGGCGGCAACTCGATGTTCTGCAACCGGCACGAGTGTGCAAACGGCTTGATGACGTCCAAGGCAAACTTTCTGGGTAACGCCCTCAATGCCGACAAAGGTACCTGATCCACATTGCCAAAGTCGACGTGCTTGACATCGTATTTTCCGGTGGCGCGGTCAAAGTTAATCACACGTGCACGGTAGAATTTGCCGTTCTCGCTGAACTTGGCCGATACCACGTCATTTTTCTTCGGGCCCTTGCCGAGCGCGGTAGGTAAGTCTACCGACGTGGTGCTGGCGCTCACATGCTGAGAGTGGAAGTCGTTGAAATCCTTCTTGAATTGCGCAAACTCTGCGCTGGTTTTTGCGTCGATGTGGTGGAACGAGAGCACCAGATTTTTACCCACATCAACGACCTCAATGTCGAAAAACTTAGGCTGTGCCGCCTCCAAGCTAAGCGCGGCCATCTTTGAGTTTGCAAGCTCTCTTTCTCTCTGTACCTGCGCCTCGTCGTAGTTCTCCCAGATACCCTGCTTGCTTGACTTGGCCACATTTTCGGCATTGAAAAAGTCCTTCTCGAATGGATTAGACGAAACAGCGAGATTGTGTACCGCGGTCAAACCGGCTGCCAACAACTCAACCTGCACGGGCTTCAATGTTTGTGAGTTGGCAAACAAGTTACCAATGAATCCACCAATCTTATCGGTATCGTACACCTCAAACTCAACATTTCTCTGCAAGAACTTTCTGTTCATGAAAGCGAGCCCCGCGTCACCAGCATCGCTATTTCTGTCGTTTGAGAGTCCGCCCAAGATCAAAGTCAACTTAGTACCCTCCTTTGGGTTGTAGAGCTTGACTCTGTTCACCGCCAGGACAAACTCCACGTAGTAGCCCGAAATACGGCCTTTTTTGTTGAAGCCGCTGAAAAAAGTCTTGGCCTTTGTGACGCTCTCGGAAGCGTTCACAACACGCGTACCGATGGTCAAGATCTTGGAAATGTCTCCCGAATAGTAGACACCACGTTTAGCCTCGCGCTTCTGCTGCTCCTCCAACTCCACCAACTTGTCCCAGTTTAAAGAGCGCTCGTGGGCGGTTTGTTTGTTGTGCTTAATCACCGTGGCAAAGCCGTGGGCCACAAGCTGCTCAGAAAGGTCCTTACCGCCGATCTTGAGCGACACAAGCCAACGCGCATCCAAACCCAAATCCTTGTTTGCGGCCCTGTGGCCGTCAATGTACATTTGCGCCGACTTACCAATTGCGTGTGTTCTGGTGAAGTCACGTGCCATCTGCACCAACGCCTGTTGATGCTGTGGGTTGGAAGTGACAGTGGTGTCATTGGGCCTAGGCGCCCGGAGCGACGCCAATTGCACGGTGAGCTCCTCGCCTGAGGGCAAGCGCACATTGAGCGTGTCTGCATTGACAACTTTAGCGACAGTCACGTGTTCAATGGTAGCTCCCGGCTTCAAGTTTTTGGCCAGCAAAGAACCGGAACTTGGTACGCTTGACGGCACCTTCACGCCCGCAGCGGACGCAAATAAGCCCTTGCCCAATGCCCGTGCAGTTTTCTCTGCGCGCCTGAGCTTGCCCATCGTTTCGGAGCCGATCAATGACGATTGCCAGTCGAGAACCTCGCCCAAGCCGTTCTCCAACACTTTTTCATGCACATTGTTGCCCGAAGGATGTTCCACGAGCACCAAGGGCAAGCCGCCCTGGTTCTCACCAATGATGGTCACCTTCACCGTGGCTTTCGACATCAAAAGCGTGTCCTCCACGAACTTTTTCGCCAACTGGCCGATTTTAGCCTGCTCTGCATCCGGATCGTCGGTTCTGGGGGCCTTGTACCCCGCCAAAATGAGCGGCAGCAGCACATGTTTGTTCTTGGCAACGATAACGCGGCCCACGACACGGTCGCCGCTGATCACACGCTCAATCACTGCCGTGAACGGTGTTTTTGTCGACTGAGTAATGACCTCCGCCGAGAGCGGCACAATCTCCGGCTCAACAAACTTTGGTGACCACACGCCCACCTGTTTCTTCTTGGCAGCCTCCTCAGCGGCTCTCAAGCGAAGAATCAACTCCTCTTCTTGCTCAGAATCGGCCCTCACATTATCCTTCATCTTGACCCAGCCCCTCTCCAACAAGTATTCAATCAAAGACGAGAAAATAGGCGCCGACACATCGCCAAACTCCTTGCCTGAAGTGGGCATCTTGAACAAAACCCGGAATTTGATTTCTTTACCGATCACCAACTGTCTCAAAAACTCCTTGGCCTCAAAGGACTCGCCCCTCACATACTGGAGCGTGAGGGTTCTTTCCGGAGCCGGGAACTGGGCAGTTTTGATGGGCACCAACACAAGCGTGTCACCGCTCAAGACGTTTTTCACCTTCGCAGAGAATTGCTGCGACATAATGTTTCAAATTTGGGGGGGAAAAAGACGTTTATGCAGCAAATTGAATGACCCGAATGGATTTTATAGGACGTGTCAAATCGGCCACCCAAGCGAGCGCCTGTAACGGACACCTGGCGCGGACGCACCGCCGCCAACGCAGCATGAAGATCACGTGACATACTGACGTTACGTCTGAATTCTGAGGCGTTGAGATACGAGCTCGTATTAACATTTGGGCGATTACTCTGCAGGAATCGGGTTTTTGGTCCATACCAAGTTATTCAAGTCACGTCATGGAGTGTGTGAATGAAGTCAGGGAAATTTATTGCAGATTCTGCTTCTCAATTTTTTATATGGTCATCAAGATTTGGCGCGTGCTTTTTGCAGTCATTAAGCGATCATTTGCAATATGGAGTGAACCGTATGTCCAGAAAAGGATCCACACAGATTCCAAGGATTGTTCCAGTAAAGAGACAAATCAGGATTTTGGGTTTTTCATGGATGTCTGTAATCAGAACTTAATCGTGATTTTTTGAGTATCACTGAGTTTCCTTCTTGTTTATTTGGCGGTATATCTGACCAGTGTTTCGGGTATAATACCATCCTTCTTGGAGGAATGACCAAACACGTTTCGTGACTTGAAGTCATTTTCACGAAAAAAAAAAAAAAATATCTTTTCGGAAGCATTTTTCCATGCAAAGTCTTCTTCTTTGATCCCACGTGGCACTTTCCTTCCCATATCCTACTTTACAATATATCCTCATGGAACCCCATCAATGATCAAAGAAAGAATCAATCTTGCGGCCACCGCTTAGAGTCTGTAACTGAGTCTTCCTGGCCATGAGCTTCAACACGAGTTGACTTCGTAACTGACTTAAACAAGGTTTTAACATATGGAGTCACACTATTTTTTTTGCCCCTGAAAGGATGAAACTCAGCAATTGCAACCGCACTCAAATTTCGGGTGCAAATAATTGAGGGTCTGCATGGCCCATATGTTTACCTCTCAAGGAGATATCATGCGTTCCATCAAATCTGAATTCATTCCAATTTTTTACTTTCATTGTTTCCTGCTGCTCGATCCGCGACGGTCAAAAATATATATATATATATATCTTTCTGAAAAGCCATCGGAACTGTGCCCCCACCAACACGACAGAGATCTCGCGCTTTACTATCAATGGCATCCGTTCCCATTAAAGGTTTCAGCATAAAGCAATGTGACATCTTTGCTTTTTCAAAAATAAAGCATTGGCAGTCTAGTTTAATTGGTTTATGCTCCGCCATGAAAAGCTCGGCTACAATTCCTGATAAAAAAAACATAGCCCTGTTATTGGTGTGCGGGTCCTTATAGTCAGTCAAGCCTTGAAGAGTATTATAATGGCAATATACTACTGAATGATTTACTGAAGTAAATTTATTGAAGCCTTTATCAACGGATAATAAATCGATTTCTGCTATACTGTGCTCCCGGTCTCTTGTTTGGATCCTGAGGATCCAGCGAAATCTTTTCAGAGCATTCTCCTTCTATTTCATCAGGGACTAAGCCGAATGGACCATACTTATATTGTGCTAGTAAATAGAAGATACGTGTACGCTAGTCTTTCTATTTCCGGTGGTTTTTTAATAGCTTGTACCCTTTTTTTCAGATCTTGAGTAATCGGACTCGCCCCCCGTACAGACTCCAAATCACTAAATTCACACGCATGCACAGGTGAAACTTTGAACTTGTTTTTTGTGTTTTCCAGTTTTGGTCTGAGATCACAAAGCTTTTGCAACCAAAGAAATGACCTTATTGTAGAGCACCGAACTCGAAATTAAATGGGCAAATTGGTTATTGCTGATATGGCTAAAGAGTGGCCGACTGGCAGAGAAAAAAAAAATGTTTTGCTGCCATTCTTGGAACAACCTTTCACAATGGTGGCTTTTGAATGATCGTTTAGGGAAATATTCTTTGTTTCTTTAATGCTGAACCAGCCAGGTTCTCCGACGAATGTGTAGTAGTTGACAATCCAAGATATCGTGACGAAGATTTGGGTTAGTTGTTACTGCTTATCAAGCCCATCCGATAAACGGAAAGCCCTAAAACTTCAACCTTGTCAAGAACCTTGTTTTTCACTTGATACATATGACCAAAACGTTTCGTATAGGACCGTACAAGAAACATCTTTGGTACAAAAGAAACCGAATACAAAATGGATGTCTCATAAAAGCTTAAATTGTGGCGATATTTTGTTTTTCCAGAAAAGTATCAGAGAACGCACCAAAATCAACCGCGAAAGTCCAAAAAACGCGACTACAAGAATCTCGAAAGTGACAGCAAAAACCGAAAACACGAAATATCCGCCTTATAAAGCTTCAATAGCATATCGGGCCATATCTTCTCAACTATCAACACCAAATACGACAAAAATTCCAGGGAAGCGCGATGGGAAAGTCGAATCACAATATTCAACAATAAAAAAACCACACAGCGCGACGTGTAATGGCAAGAATAGCCGAGATCCATATCGATATGTTACGATTTACATCGAGATTGCCCAAGCGATCGTACCTTGACCGGTATCCCAAAAAAGATTTTGCACTTTGGCATCTTTTTTATAGCTTATCGCTGGCTTTTGATGAAAGAGGTTGTGTAGACTAAACAAAATCTCGAATAACGGAAAATTTGACGCACCTGGACGCATCTTGACGTACAAGGTCTACTTGCAGTATATCCGCTTTAACCCGGCTGCGTCTATATCGAGGTTATCTCGAAGCCCACTTTTTAATCCCTTGGAGTAACATCCTGAGAAAATTTATCTTTTCTTTTTCCGGACAATTACCATTACAGCTAACATTATGAAATTGACGATATACCAAGCAGTGCTTAGTGCTGCGCTCAACGCCCATAAGGCTTCCGGCGCGGAAAAATTGCTGAATCCGAAAACTCGCCCTTCCTTTCGAGCACATGGACGATTTGTGAAGAACAAATCTCGTTCACGAAGATGGAGCGAATGGGGTATCTTCTCCAGAAAGCCTGGACAAATCGCCACGCATTTCTTCTGCCTTTGGCTGGTGGCTTGTATCTTGACTTGGAACAATACTCTCGGCTGGATATTTGGAAGCGGGGCTTTGATTATGCTTGTCATATCACTAGTTTCCAGCATGCGAATGCCGTGGTTTTGGGAGACGCCCTTTCAAAAAAACAGAGATAGCAGTTTGGCAAAGGAGTGCCCCGCTTTATCTTGGCCGGCCCTAGATACAGTCTATACCAAGTTAGGCCTGATGAACAACCTCAGAGACGTTTCTTTTGCGTCACAAGAGATCGATATGATCAATTCCAATGCCTTGCTTGACTCATATGGCCTAAATGGAGCTGTGGTGATCGATTTTACGACGTCTCGTGATGAGGAACATGGAGAGGAGACTGGTGCGACTGGCGATGGGCTATTATGGCAATATGCCGACGGTCGTGTGGTCATCATTTCACTGGTAAACATAGCAAAAACTGCAGATCTCATTCATGCCGTGGGTGAGTATTGTGTGAATAAGGGAGAAGTAGACTTGACGGCTGGTCAGTGGGTTTCTTGTGAGCTTGAGAACCCTGCAATTTTCGTGGGCAGAGAATGGTATAATCTGGACGTTTATCTGCGGAAGGATTTTTTAAAGGACATCAGTGATGCATTTCAAGGAGACGATGATTCAGAATTACGAGCTTGGCCCACAGGTGATTTTCCTTCACAGTGCAATGAGCCAAACCGGAGTCTACTTATGCAAACCAGGTTTCTGTTGAATGCTTTTTAGCATAGAATGGTGGATAGACGACAAAGTGGGCCTGAACTTTGCGGATCTCAAATTCGAATTTGGTCTCTACATGAGATGTGATGGTTTATAGACCCATGGCTTTTTACGTACCAAGCAGTGCCAGCCCTACCTCGACAGGTGTTTCTGTATTGACACAAATTTGTCAAATTTTATTCCTGAGGGTCAGAGAAAAGATCGAAATAGTGACGTATGAGAAAACGTTTCGCGATATTGCTAATTGAAAATCCTGAAACTTCATTCATATAAAATTTACAAATCACAGCGGGCCACTCACTCTTACAAGAAACTCATTTCCACGGAGGGAAGGGTCGTCGATCATAGTGTCTCATTTTATGTTATTCAGAAGGGCCGGCCCAAAGTCCTCTAAAAGAGAAAAGACGCACTATTAAGAAATTGCCAAGCTGGCCAAGGACCATATAAATCTGAATGACAGGCGCCAGCCAACCCTTCGAAGGACCTTCCCGTGTTGTGAGCATGTAAAGAAGAATGATGAAACTACACATTTACTCTTTTTATCTTGTTTTGGAAAATTCTTAGGATCAGAAGAGAGATCTCATCTTTATAGCCTTTTTTTTTTTAAAGAAACAAATCGTATTAACAGGAAACCGCGGTTAAACGGTCAAAAATCTATATATCTATAGACAAAAAACCTGCATACGTCTGGTTAGAACACTGAGTAATGAAGTCCCCCGACTTTCCCAAGCCTTAGGTCTTCCTCCTTATCCTAGCCGCTGTATAAGGTAGTGTCAACTTGTCCGTATTTTACTTCGTTCCAACGCCTTTTTCAAATGTCTATTCAGAAGAGGCTGGAGGACGGTGAGTGAAGTTGACAGGATTCAAATGGTATGCTTAAAAAAAAAGGTTTCCGTCAAGCTCCTTTTGGAAGATGAGCATTTCTTGAAAATATCTCACACGCCCGAACAATTGTAAAAATTGTACAACTAGTAAAAAGATTACAATGGATAGCCGCTTTGACTTTCAAAATGACAAAAAGATTGCAACACCTTAATTTCGCATATGGTCTCCCACTACACTACTCAGTAAGGCCCTAGGCAGGTTAACTAACGTTGATCGGACGGGAAACAGTGCTTTCTACCTGGAATGGTCGCAACCGAGATATCATGTTTTTGACCTATTCAGGTGTGCACGCTTGTAATGCAGAGGTAATAGCAGAAAGTTTCTTCGCACATGTGTAAATCCAGAAGTCACAAACACGACGTGATTTGATGTGAGATGAAAAGTTTCAGTGACAGTGATTTCTGACCGGCATGCGATCCATCATTGGTGTCTTTTTGCAATATATTGTGTAATCTCTTGCAATTGTTGGGGTGTGTGCGGGTCCGGTGCCGATGTATCAAAAAAAGCCCTTGTGATATCTTCTCAAAATTCAAGAAATACAGACGGACCGGGGCCAGCGGCGCGACCGTGAGGCAAACACGACGACTTGAAAATACGGCCCCGAGTCGGGGTTGCGAACGGCATTTTATCGCGCCGAATCGCGATTCACAGGCCCCGCTAAGTGGAGCCGGCATCACCTCTATTAACAACAAAACACTTTTCATTTTTTCGGCTGTTCTGGAAACACCACTTGGCTGTCTGTATTAATTCCTTCAACTTTAGCGAAAGGGTAAAAAACAATCAAAACTCTGAAATTTTCAGTGAAAGAAGAACTCCACACTGTGAGAGGCAGTCGCTAGTCCATATCGGGCCGAATCACTCCCCGCCATCCTCACGCGTCAGCACACGCCTGACCACACAAAAAAAGGAAGGAAAAGGCAAAAGCGGAGATATTAATATTAAGTGATACAGATCCAAATCATCAAATTCATATCCGCACCTCGATCAATAAGATTGTTTTGCCAGAAAACTTATCATACATTCTTAGCCCATTGCCCTGACTCTGCCAGACTCCAGAGCCTGCGCTGACCTGTACACTGCTGCCCGGCCCTCACGATGGCATATTCCCCAGACTCTCCATACCGCCAGAAGTCCACATACACTGCCACACTTCGAGGCACAAATAGCACAAAGTATACGAGTACCTACTCTAGATCCCGTGTGTGGCCGTTTCCTGTATCTTTGAGCACCATAGACGACCCACCGCTCGCTGCTACACCCTCTTCTTCAGATTCGTTTTCTGCGTATATGGGCCAGTCGGTGCTGAGATCACGCAGTGCTGAGGCGTCACAACTCACGCCCCAAACCTCAACGGGGCTGGGGCCCAGTAGAAAGCATGCCACCAGCTTTCCTTCGATTGTGCATGTGCTCGATACTAATGAAAAAGCGCCGAAATGGCCGTCAAACGGAGAGGACTCGCGCCAGATGTGTTTCTCCCCCACGGACCGTGGGGGGCTTTTCTTGCTGCCAGTGCTTTCACATGAATCACAGCTTTCGAAGGCGTCCTCTGTCACAGAAAACTTTACGCTCAGGGACCCGCTGGTGAATGTGACTGCATGTGAGAACTTTTCGCCGCTACTCCTGCTCCCAATTGAGATTCTTTATCAAATAATCGAGACGGTATACTACGATGAATCAACTAACTCGATCCTGGCGAATCTAGAGCGGTTTCTGAAAACGATCCCGGTTTTGCTGAAACCATTTAATCAGCTTGCGATCCGTTTCTTATATAAGTATGCGATTTTCAATCGCCCCAACTCGTTCGAGCGGTTTCTTCTGAACATTGTGAATCAGCCTGATATTGGTCATTATGTCGAGTTTATGGACTTCCAGACCTTCACATCAATTGGGCTTGGGCGCACGGGTCGCATGAACCAGGAAATTCAGATGGTCACTGCAAGCACAATCCTCATGGCACTTGAATTGTGTCCTAACTTGATAGAGTTCCAGGCCTCGGAAAATATTCAAGACGACATGGATACCGCAGTCTTGCTGAGGCTATTCAATAACATGCCGAAAATACAAGCGCTTGATTTCTGTGGAGCATCGCTGAAACAATTTGCAGCGGCATTTGACGAACTCACCATAGATGCAGAAATGGTGGATGTTGATTCAGCCCTGGTTCAATCGGCCACACCTCTGTCTCTCATGCATTTATTTAAGATTTCATTCCACGACTGCTCCAACCTTCCGTTGCGTGTTTTCGAGAAACTACTACCGCATTTTAGTCATTTGCGTCGACTCGATTTGACCCACACGATGATCACGTCTCCTGCGCTTCTAGCAAGCTTGCCGCACACTTGCAGATTGACGCATCTCTCGCTTGCACGATGTCTGAAACTCACCACTAAAGACCTAATCCAGTTTCTTACCAAGCATTCTTCCGTTGCAAACGATTCTTTACAATGGCTCAATCTTCAAACGGATTCTAACGTTGTGAGTCCATTAACTGACCAGTACCTCTTATTTGTGCTCAACAACTTGAAGGCGACTGATCTACGGTACCTCAATTTGGGTGGCTTGCCTGTGAACAAGCAGGTCCTACTTACCATCAAGACCAAGTTCCCCAACTTAGAGAGCTTGGCCATTTCACACGCTACCATTGAGTATCCGGATTTGCTCCATCTTCTTCAAGACAACACAAGCATCAAATTTCTCGACCTCACCAACTGCAAAGGCATGGACAGGCGTGCGTTATTGTCGATGCTCAAGAGAAGTTTTGAGTCAGGACTCGAGGCAATTGAGTTCGATTACAAGACGTTGTATGATTTGACAGGCGGCGAGCATTTTACCGTCCAGCCCGTACAAACTGACTTTTCCATCAACAGCACCACCCATTTGCCTCAGATTTGGAAGTTTTATGATAACGAGGGCAGAAGAGCGTGGATCTACAAGATTGCCACCTCCGACCCTTCATATAATGCCTTGGTCTCTGGCAGGCCGGGGCTGAGCAACCAGATGTCGAACATGGTGTACTACGATTTGGAAACCGGAGCGAAGATCGAAACGAAGCTGACAAAGCCGAAGTTTTTGATATATGCATCGCGTAAGATTAATTGCTCAATTGGGTACTACAATCTCAACAAAACAAAAAAGAAAAAGTATTTCACAGGGGAGATTCTGGAGCTGGTATGGCCCGTGGAGTTCAGCCAGCGTGGCATTTATAATTACTACTCGCTCAACGTGAAGTAGGCGCATATAGTCGGAATTTGATAAGATCGGAAATACAAGTTTCATCAAGAATGACAAGAGTCTTGATGAATCTCACAACAACCTCTTCCCTAAACCAATTTGGCTTATGTTTTCTCTTTGCTCGGCGCTACTTCATGAAATTCATCTTTGGCGAATCATAAAAATGATCTCGTCAGCAAAGCCGTTCGATCTCGGGTTTTGGGTATCGCTTTTGTGAGAATCAAAACATGTAAGACCTTATTGCAGCCCTTAATCAGATGTACGAAGCAAAAAAAAAAATGCTTTTAAGGTGCACCATTCCCCAAATTTCGGGTCAATCAAAGATTTTGGTGGAGTGTGGGGTAACTGCATGCCCCGCGGGCGCGCGCTTCGGAGGCTAGTCAAAACAGCCTCGGTGCAATCATCTTTTGTTTATATACAATCGAGCTCGTTTCACTTTCTTTTTTTTTCTTTTGGCTCTAATAATTATTTTGTTTCCTTCATTGCCTTCAAATTTCTGTCTGGATCTGTATTGTCTCTTAGGCTCCACTGCTGCCCCGAATAAACAAGATGTTACAAGTGCCGGAATTTTCAGACATCCGAAATCCTATAGATGAACAGAAGCTTGCTGATTACTTGGACGAAATGTCTCTGAGTCTGAACCAGCCAGATTCACATTTACCAAGATTCTGCAAACCTTATGAAATAAAACAGTTCACTTTTGGCCAATCTAACCCAACGTATTTGGTCACGGATAGTTTGGGTGCAAAATACGTGCTACGCAGGAAACCTATGCCCAATTCGAAACTCGTGTCCAAGTCAGCACATGCAATCGAGCGAGAATTCTTCATGCTAAAAGGGATAGCAGAGTGTAATAAGAGCGTGAAAAAATCAAGAAAAGTGCCTGTTCCGGAAGTACTTTTCCTTTGCGAAGACGAAAGTGTATTGGGGGTGGTGTTTTACATGATGGAGTACGTGGAAGGCAGGTCTATTAAACAGCCCGATTTGAGAGAGATCCCAGAAAGTCAACACATGGAATATTGGGAGTCAATCATGCAAACTATTGCTGCCATTCACTCTGTAGACTGCTCCAAACTTGTTAAGTTTCTCCCTGCGAAGCATTTCCCACAATTTCAACCTGAGCAGCTCGAAAACCGCCAAAACATTCCCAGCTACTTTGAAAGACAAATCAAAACACTCACCGCTGTGCAGGCCTCCCAGGCGAAAACTGTCGATGAGATCCCTGGCTTTGGCCAGCTTATAAAATGGGTCCTGGAGCACTCGCCGAAAGACCCTGACAAGCTAACGCTAGTTCACGGTGACTGCAAGATCGACAATTTTCTATTCCACAAAGAAAAGCCAGAGGTTATCGCAGTGTTGGATTGGGAGTTGTGTACGATGGGGCATCCAATATTCGACTTGGCGAATTTTCTCCAGCCTTACATGTTCCCGAAAAATTTGAACCGGGCAATTCTGCCGGGCGCCACCATTGGCATAGAAAACCCGGCCAGTGCGCTGCATGTAGAACAAGTATTGCAGTTGTACGAGTCAATTCTCGGCCATAAATGGCGAGCGGGCGATGCCACAAATAACCCGCGTGACTTGTGGAAACTAGGGTCCGTGTTTGGCCTCTTGCGCCTTTGCGTGATTTCACAAGGCGTTGCCATGCGTGTGAGAAAGGGTTCTGCCAGTTCTGCCTCCGCTACGGCGATTGCAGGGCTCTACAAAAATTTGAGTCCTTTGGCACTTGATCTCACTAAAAAGGAACAAAAATTGTGATTCGTATTCTTTTTTTTTTAGTCTATTTTTTTTCCTGTAAAAGTTATGATGCGGCGGCCAAGAAGTAACTTAGCTTAGGCTCTTAGCCGATGCGACATTGAGAAGTCCACATTCGTATTCGGCAAGGCACATGCGTGGCGGCTTATTGTTTGTTTACTTTTCGGGGGCTACAAACAATGGGATTTATGCATAGCCCTATTTATGAGAAACTGGTTTATCACGCCACAAAATCCAAGCGGGCTTCTCGAAACCCAGAAACAGTAAAGAGCCTCTCTGTGAAGAGCTGAGCGAGTATTTACTACATTGAAGTTGTGTGGGATATAGATATTCTGACATCTCCCTGCTTAATCAACCTTCAGTGCCGGTCTCTCATGTACAAGTTATCACTCGAATAGGACTAGATTACTTTTGATAGTATACGAATGGAAGAATAATATTAAGAGAGCAATCATTGATTTCGGCTGATGGAGAACAATGAAAGCTACCTTTTTCGGTTATTGAGATTGTTTTCCTACGGTGAAAATGGCGCATGGCCAGACTTCTATGGTTCTTCTTTGAAGGCTTTTAGTTTATTTAAAGTCTGTTTGTTACTATACCCCAAATCTTTGTTACCACAACAACTCATCAGTTATAATTCCCAATGATATTTGCTTATTTGTTTGCAGGTTTAGTACATGTTTTGGCCATTTACGCAACTGATGTCAATTCTCTCACCAGTCAACAAGGTTTCGTTGATCAGCTAACAACCCAGCGAGATCAACCAAAAACGCCAGCATTTGCGAGTAATGGCACTTTTGAATATCAGTTTTTGAAAAGCAAAATAGCAGCATTAGAATGCTTGATGAACGAAACTATAATTGATTCTTTCGCAGCCACTAACATTACAAACATTGATTTATTCGACAATCAATTTCTTTTCAAGATTGATGAGGTTAGTTATGACATTATCCTTCTGTTATCTTTGACTGATCAAGAATCTCGGGCCTTATTGATGGAGTGTGAACGTCTTTCTGGGCGTTTGGCTGATATCTGGAAACAGACTGACCCACAACAATTCGCATCATGGGAAACCCCCATATCAGCCTTTAAAGTCGTCAGACAAGAGCTTGAGGCAGAGAAACATTTGGCAGTAAGGACACTTTTCGATGAAAATAGGTATATTGGTCTGGCCGATGGTGAAGGGAAAAGAATTAACAGAAAGATTCTTGAGATCGAAAAAGTCATGAGTGAAGCACGGAATTATGAAGATGCAGACTTTCGTGCCAGTCTCACAGTGTACAAATTCTTGAAAGACGTGGCGAGAATATTTCTCGACTATAACAACCTATTCAGATTACCGGAGGGCGTCATGTTATCAATTGAGGAGCAATTCAAGCGCAAACTAGAAGAAGTAAAACGTGTTTTGTCCGACGCGGAGTCCGATTCTATTGATGATGAAGAAATCAAAAATGCGGTATCAGACGCTCGTCTTGTATTCAAATTGTTGCCTTCGTTTCGGGATCCGGTTGGTGAAGCTTCTGCAGACATTGACATTTTATTAGCGGATATCCGAAAAGAGTTCTTACGTCTTGGATTGCCCGCTGATGGACTCGAGCTATGCTACATTAAGTTGATGCGTATCAGGTTTGAAAAAGTGTGGTACTCAATTGACTGGGTACTTCAGTATGTAAATTTCATTTACGTGCAAACAGGAAGAAAGAACCAAAAATTCCGCAACCTCGACTTTTCAGCAGCAAAGTATCTTTTCCAATTTGCAGACTGGGCAAATTCCGTGTTGGCCTGGAACATTGATTCCGTAGAAGGCCGGTTGATCTCATTCACAATCCAGTCGCTACAAAATGAGCTCGAATCTGCGGATGTGTTCAAAAGTGTCAAACACTGTACTCTTGACCCGCACAGTATCTAAAACTTACTGTTTTTTCTTGTCTTTATATTTCATAACAGGTATAGTTATTGCGCAAAAAGTACCACTCCAACCCAAATACAAGTAGGTACACTTGTGTTAGCTCTAGGTCAATGCCTGATGCTACCAGTACCTAGCACTAGAAACGTTTTACACACAATGTATGAGAAAATCTTGGATGCATATGCATATTTGGCTTGAAAAGCACAATATAAAAAGGGAAATTAAACAAAAAGCCACATTATAAGATGCTAATTGTACTTCTGCTGTAACATCATGAAAATATTGAACAAATTCAGCCAGATAACTCATGGACTATACTAGGGCCATACTCCAATCATCATCAGTAAAAACCACCGCTGGTCTTTCTCAACTACGCAACTCAGAGTTTCCTCTTATGTGACCTGCTGAGACGCAACGAAGACTCCATTTAACACAGCCCGGCTCTTATGAATTCATGCATGGATGACGAGTCAGTGCGCTCATGAACCATCCCTTCTGATACTATATAATACCAGTTCTGGTGGCTTTCGGCTAATATTGAAGAAAAAAGGTAGAAAACATATTGTGCTCACTAGACTTTCATTCCATACTCCCCTCCAATTTATCTTCATGTAATATTTGCTATCCAGCAAAGTCTCTAGCTAGCTGCACCTGTCTCGAAGCGCGCGAGATAAAAGCTTTTTGTCAGATCGCTCCAAAACCGTTTTCTTTGCAACTCAGTACTCAATCATAATTTGCATTTTTCATATAGATTCCGAAACTTTGCTATATACCGTCATCCTTCCTGAGTATTTGAACGGTTCTTGAGAGCTAAAATCTAGCATTCTTTCATTTTCTATGACACTCAAGCTTTTTCTGGAACTAGAGGCGAGTCTTCCTCAGGCTATCATAAGGTGCCCTTTTGACACTTGCAATGCCCGCATAATAAAGCTAGATTCCAAGCTAGCTGGATCGCAAACCACAATTGCAAATGCTCCGCAAATGACCGCTGATTCAGAACACTTTTTCGCCGTCGCGGACGTGTGGGATTTCGACAATATTGGTGTATCCAGACCCGCGCCCGGTCTCGAAACAAAAATCGTGCAACCCTTGGCAAAAATCGAACGTTTGTTGATCTGCAGCGAATGTGATAAGGGCCCGCTTGGATTCGCTGGCTTTATCGATGGTGACGATACGGATGTGAAGAATCTCACCTACTACTTATCGTGCGAGTCGGTGAAATACGATGTTACAGAGTAGCAAAGCTAATGGCGAAAAGACTTAATTAATTTGAAATCCTTTTTCCATGCAACGTCACAATATAACTAGCATGTGTTGTGAAATGTCAGTTTTGTGCCTGAGATGAAGAGCCACCAAGTATAGATTGAGCGAAGATGCGAAGTCTCTTTCTCTCTAGACTCTCGCCATATCGAATCACTTCTGATTTTTCACCGGGAGTTACTCGATTGATCTAGCAATCAACCAATGAGCAAGACGCAGAGTGAAGAATAGCAAAAAGGGTGCTATTTCTCAATTAGTCGTGAATTACAAGACTTCAACATTTGTCGTCATTCATTTTGCTGTTCCTCTTGGGGGGAAAAGGAGTGGTTTGTTGTCAGAAAATAGTACAATGGTTTACTTGTCACAGATTTTTTCTCCATTGTATATCTCACTACTCTTTTCTTTGTCAAGGACCAAAATCATGACGGCGCTACCTTGAAGATCTTCTTTGTTTTACTCAACATACAAGTGAACAAGGCGTCGGCCTTCAAAGTTCAAAGGCCACAAGTTTGCATACTTCATTTTGTTATTTCTCAACTCAAAATAATCTAAATATGTCAGAGTCTAGCTGACGGCCGCAAGTCTTTGCTGATTTCCTTGGCAATATGCCTTGCCAAAGCCATCGTGGTTATCATTGGATTCGCACCAGAGGCCGTGGGCATGACACTAGCATCAGCCACATAAACATTGTCACATTCATATAAACGGCCCTTGGTGTCACATGCACCATCACTGGGCCCCTTCCCGCTCATGCGGCACGTGCTCATCTGGTGAGCAGATCCGTAGCCCAAGCCGTAGGCAGATAATTCAAGGCCTGCACAATGATGGCGAAATTTCTGATAATCTTCGTCGCCGATGGACCTTTTGTCTTTGGGTTTTGCTGATTTGAATCTTCCAGCACGGAAATAGGGGTGAATAATCTCAATTGCCCCCTCAATGTATGCCACATCCATAGTAATCAAAATCGCATCCGCCATATTTTGCCGATCAAACTTGTTGACCACATAGTCAACCACTAGAGTCTCAGGCTTATAGGGATCGTACGTCACCGTGCCTGACAGCGTGTCACGTGTCAACATGATGAATGCAGATGTGGACTGGTAACGCAAAAGATCCTTTCTGGTGGAATCAGAGGATTGCCAGGGGAGGAAAGCCGCCTCGATATACGGTGTATGCAAAAGCGTTTCGATTTTGGTTCCATGTGCCTTGCCATCCGTATCCTCGACCTCCTGGCATATAGACGTCATGATCGAATTATGATGAGGATCCGTTTTTCTCTCATCCCATATTGCCAAAACCGTCGTGATCGGATGAAGCTTGAGGTTCTTGCCAATATGCCGGTTTCGGAATCCTGACTTTTGTAGTAGCACGGGTGTTTGCAAAGACCCGCCACTCAACACATACTTTTTGGGCCCTCTTATCACAAACTTGAACCCGTTTCGCAAGTTCTTGCATTCAACGCCAACGGCGACGTTTTTTCCGTTACGTATGATTTTTTGGACAACAACCTGGCTCATAAACTGAGCACCGTTCCCGGCCGCATCACGGAGCCAATTGGCCAAAGAGCCTTGCTTCACGCCCCATTTACAGCCCAAATGACAGAATCCACAGGAATGGTTTTCGTGTGCGCCATTATTCTGCTCGATTGCTTTGGCCTTATAGCCTAGCTTTGCGCACCCGTCAAGAAGCACCTGATTCGACTTTGAATGTGTCACGTGCTCCTTCGACGCACCCATTTGCTTGAACACATAGTCTAGTTCGGAGTCGTATTCATCTGTTGCAACAAAATCAAGACCGTGGTTTTCGTACCATTCGCTGCGGACTTTAAATGGCGTTTTCAAGCACGCGGACCAGTTCACAGTGGTGCCACCGCCAAAAGTCGCGCCCGCCAAGATAATCGATTGCGAGTTTGTTGTGGTGAGCAGACCTCCATGTTCGTAAAGCTCCTTGTAGCCCTCTGCGTCGTCAAAGTTGATATCTGCAGGCTTGAAATACTGACCTTTTTCAATGATGAGACACTTGTGCCCGTCACGCGACAACGTGTGTGCAACTACCCCGGCGCCAGCGCCTGAGCCGATAATCAAAACATCTATTTCTGGCAAGTAGAGCTCACAGTTGTTGTTTACAGGGGGTGCTTTCATAGTATACTCAAAATCATCTCTCACATATCCTTCGTAAAGGTTTTCACGTGACTCCCTCCGCGGATAATCCAAGGCCTCGAAATGGATATCGGGCGCATGAGCCGTGAATGCCAGCACTGAAAGTCTGCTAAAAAGACTAAACAATTTGTTTTTTGTTTCAATGGGCGAGTCACGCCACGAGAGAAGCAACTTGCGTTTTTCATCATTGTCCATTTCCGTGACTAGTTTTGTCGTATTGGTGAGAGTAGGTGATAATACCCGCAGAGATAAGATTGACATGGCCACGTAAAACATACGTAATGCATTTGTCGATTGGCCATCTATAGTCAGACGCAAAAAACTGCGTACTTCTGGTATTTGCGATGGCCTAGTTACAGTTTTCACGTATTCCTGAAGCTTTTCATTATCGAAATCCTTGACCACATAAGGCTGGATATTTTCCACCGTCGTTTCGTGGATAAATCCGTCGGCAATCGCAAGCACTATGTCCAAGTGGGACTCCTGCACTGTGGAGGGAAATAATTGCATATCAAAATATGTTTCAGGCTTTTTAAATTGATAATAGCCCTTTTCGTAATAGAATGTTGTAATTAAGGAAAAGCATCACTGTTCGAGCAAGCTCATTTATACTTTTGCTATCGACCCCACCGTTCTCCAGATGCCTGTGATATCCGCATGTTATGTGCACGCCAAGTGACGCGAACACATGTAAAAAGCGGACTTTTGACGCGGCCTTGCGACTATATACCAGATATTGCAGCCGTTTTGCCTGTAAGCTCGGGGAAAACAATGGAGTTGTGGTCTGATCTGAGCAATGTATATAATATTGTATATTACATATAAAACCAAGAATATTGAATCTTTGCTTTTGTGCCATTTCCTGAAGATTTGCTTTCATCGGCAGAGGTTTGCGGACTCCTGCCCTCAAGGCCCGTAGAATTCTCGATTTGAAATAGAGAGGTCGGAAGCAGATTATGCTTAATATGGAAAATATATTGCTTTCTACAACTACACAAATCAGGATGGCTTCGAATGATATCTTCATGCTCAATGGGGGATTTTCGATAGGAATTCCTTGACGAGCTCAATGTAACAGTCAGGATTGTCTGCCAATAAACTCAGCGTAAATTTGTACTCTGAAAAAAGTGCTGTAGTTGGCCTTCAAACAAATCACCTGTTGCATACTTGTTTCCAACAAAGAAAAGGATTTTCAAAGTTGCAACACGCTCCTCGCAGAATTTATTGGACTCAATTCAGAAAGAAGAACGTAAGTTTCCCATAGAGCCCTTGCACAATCAATTTCATTGAATGATTACATCGCTGTTTTCTGATAGCATAGATTCAAATTGATTCGATATATGGTTACATATTCATATATGATTTATAATCAAAGTCAGTAGGCAAACCCTTAAGTGACTATATTTTACTTTAGAGACTCGACGGGTGCAAGAGTTAATTTTATATATGTCATAGCTTGAAGGTACTCGTCAGCTAGATTGCGATATTCGAGCAAAACGAATTGAAGAGAATTAAAAGTTCGGTGATCAATTCTCAACATATTTGGTAACTTTCGGCAAGTGCTGACTAGAAGGTATTTCTCGGTCGACATTTTGCCTTGTGAACTTGGTAGATACGGGAACTGTGTTTGACCCTGTGTCATAAATTTCGGTTTCTCAAACTTACAACCTACAGATTTCATTCTAAATATCCTTTTATTTTTATAAATGCAAGCGTAAATCCCGTGATTATAATAATGTCTAATTCATTCTTCAGGCGAGGCTTTTCTCGCTCGTGTCCGAGTTTTCAGACCCTTGCAAGAGCACTTCGGGCTTATGTTGGTGGAATTCACCCTCGTTGTACTCAATCTGGTACTTCTCCAAAGCATATGAGTGCGCTTTCCAAGGACGCACCTCGAACAAATACTCCACGGCCTCCAAAGGCACACCCTTTGTTTCGGGGTACACAAACCAGACCACCACAGGGAAGATGGCAGAGCACGCCGCAAACAAGAAATAGTATCCGTACCCAATATTCTCAAGCGCCTGGCCAGTGAAGTGGCCGATCATGAAAGCCCAGAACCAGTTAGAAGAGGCGTTCACGGCCTGCGCGGCTGTTCTCACCGACTGGGGGAAAATCTCCGCGCAGATCACCCAGGTCGTACCATTCCACGTGATGCCGTAGAAAATCGTCCATATGTAAAGCATCGCTTTCGCTGCAGTTCCTGCTGGGGTGGTGGCTGTATCTCCTGCAGCAAGCTTCGCTGAAGGGTTGGCAATTTTGATGTACGCGCCAATATACCACATGCAGATCGAGCAGGGAAGAGAGAGGTAGCAAAGACAAAACCGGCGGCCGAATGTGTCAACCAAGAAAAAGACCCAGAACACCGAAGCGGCACCTTTAAGAAGACCGAAAATTCCCGTTGAAAGCATACCGGCGTTTGAGCCCTGAACACCTAAAGATTTGAAGATCGTGGGCGAGTAGTAAGTCACAGCATTGATTCCGTAGCCATTCTGCATCATGAACATTGACGTGGACAAGAGAAGGCGGTAAAGCATTTTCTTGCTGAAAAACAAAGCTTTTAATGGGTCGCAAAAACCTCTTCCTGTTTGTTCGAAGTTCTCTTCAATGGCCTTACTGATATTCTCCAACTCAAAAACGGAATATGGGTGGTCCTCGCTAAGTCCACGCAAGTATGCTAGGTTTTTGCGCGCCTTATCGATCTTTCCCTTCGATACAAGAAAACGTGGCAGCTCTGGAATTAAAAGACAAAGGCCCCAGAAAAGCCCCGATGGGATCAATTGTACAGCAAACGGGATGATCCATTGTTGTGAGCTAATCGGGAGAGTCTGCAAGACTCCGTAATTGATCCAGTAGCCAACAATGCCGCCCACCTGCCATGACACTTCCCAGCAGCCCACAAGCTTGCCTCTGATTGCTGCAGGCGCGATTTCAGAAACGTAGATTGGGGCCAAACTCAGACATCCGCCAATCCCCAAACCTGTTAGCACTCTTCCAGCATATATGGCACCAAGGCCACGAGACGAGTTCGAAATCAAAGAAATAGCAGCACCAAAAGTCAAAAGAAAGCCGGAAAGAAGAAGACCGATTTTACGGCCCCAAATCTCGCCAATCGGATAGAAGAAAAGACACCCAAAGTAGGCGCCGGCCTGGAACACAGAAACAACGTTGGCTTCGATAGCAGAAGCCGCCGTCGCAGACATCTTGTCCAAGCCAAATTCCAGTTTAAACGCCGTCAACGAAACCGTGCCACCAATGAAGCCTGCATCGTAGCCGATGATGATGGCAGCCGACGCCGCTGTTAAAGCCACAAGGACGATCTTATAGTTGTAGATTTCATCCGGGATTTCCACGCGGGAGAAGTCTTCCTCCTCTTTCACAGAGTGCACTGACATGGAGTCTCCAACATTTGAGAGCCTGCGCTTTATGTTGCGAAAGCCCATCTCCGCAATGGTGTGTCCACGACAGCCGTGTGAGTCACTAGATGCAGAGCAGCGAGAAAAAAAAAATGCAGATCCAAGAAAAAAGTCAAGATCTGCTGAAACACGTGGGGTTCCAAGAAACTCGATAAAAATTCGCCAGCGAATAAATTCAACGAGATGTTTTCGGTAACAAGATTTGTTGTCGCCYGTTTATCTGATCCCCTTATAGAGTAGTCTGTCACGATTCAGGTTCTGATGTTGGCCAAAAAAAAAAACAGCTTTTATGCAAACGAGCCACGGTCGAGAAATCGAAAGTATCTGTTAAGAAAACCTTTTCTTGCGTTGGCTTAGCGGTGGTCGGCCAAAAAGTTTGCTCGGCGATACTGATTTGTAGTCAAGTTGTGAGCCCAGTAAAGATCATCAGCGAACCCGCCAGATTTATACGAATCTTTGGAAGTAAAAAAAATGCGGAGATACGAAAAGAGGAGAGAAGGCTGAGAAAATGCAATGTGTGTTTTGTGAAGATTTTCACGAATATACAGTGGAAACTATTGGCCCTCAGGCGATGGGAGAATGCTGGTCCGCCCGCCCCGCACGCCCGCACGCGTGTTTACGTCGACAATGTCACATCGCTAAGGTCAGTCTTGCATATAACGCGGCCTCCAGATTTTCCTTCGCCCTGGTTGCAGCTAATCGAATAATATTCAAATATTGACTAGATCACAGCCTTACGAAGTGGTAATCCTGGCCATTTTAAGAGTATGAAATTACCATTTCCGCAACTGCCGAAGCCATATTGGCATAGCTGTTCTACTATCATTTATCATCATGCACGTCTACCCCGGATCCATTGTACGCCCGAGGGAAAAACGTTAAGGCGAGGCGAGAAAAAAATGCATCAGACAGCTTATATGCAGAACCTTATAGGTAGACATGACGAAATCAGTTTGTGATTTAGCGAAATGGCCGTTTTGAATTGCGGTGAATARAAAYTCTACGAGACCTTAAAYTATTACGRTGGCARAACAACGCGCGAAGCCAGCGAAGCTGTTTTKTCACCTAAAAAAGCTTCAAGTCTATTGCTGATAAACACTTATCCCGTTTACGTGTACGTCCTTTGACCTGCACTTAAGACACAACCCCACATCAAGGAATAAGATTCTATCCCAGTTTGAAGCATCTAGGGGCTCAATATGAGTCTTGGCGCTTGGCAGAGATGTCTGTCTCGATCTAAAGTCTCGGAGTCTTGTACACAAGTAGTTAGGACCACTTGTAATTTAACCGGTAATTGTGGTGCTTGTGCGACTGTAATGTTCTGTCAAGGCAATGCCCAATCTGATACAATCTCTACACCATAGCTGGACACATAAACTTTGCAAAGAAAGATTTCGAGAATCTGGATCAAGATGATTTTGCGAAATTTAAAAAAATGAGCTTTGCATGACTTACCATCACGGAAGAAGTCTCGTTATTAGTCACGTATTGCGCTCGCCCGGGTGCTCAATCAAATGTTTACTCAAAAAGTGAATTTAGATGCATCTGRGCATTCTYTTCAGATSYCGGTCGAAAGGAGAAAGTTCAATTTGTTTCTTAGATCAGAGTGCTTTTCTTTTGTCAAGGAAGCTGATTCATGAGGGTGAAGCTCTTTCTGATCTGCCCCACAATTTTAGCACGCTTGCGGATAAACGAATATCCGTACCCGCTTGTAATGCGAAGAGAGATATGCGTTTCGGGGATTCGCAAGGCAAAGAAAAAAAAAGACTCTGTAGCGTCTTGGGCATCACCACTGCCACCTTGGTTTTTTAACCACTACAGATCTTCCCAAGGGAGTATCACGGAATATTGTGGGGGTGCAAATTGTGTTTCAATATTTCCTTTGGCTGATGACCGATGTAGCCATGATCCTATTCTAAAGATGCGATCATGAGTGTTTTCTTGTTTGAGTGCAAAAGACTTTGTCAATAAAAATTGACACTCTCAAAAAGCCAATTCCATTCCATTGGCCAAGTTCTTATACCTTGATTACCTACGAAAATATCAGCCCACTTTTTACCTTTATGCATGCGACCCTGTGGAATCTGGGTCTCACAGCAGTACACCTCTGGCACGCGTGAGGCTGACCCCAGTTCCGTTTCGTTCACCAATAGCAATAGCACTAAACGTATCGAGAAGCATAGCATATCCCTGTCTTCTGTTCATCAAACACACTAATAGATCAATTGATCATATGTATTTCCTATAATTTCACTAAAGGACTGCTCTTTTTGCATGCAATGGAAAGTTTGGCTGGCTACTCCTCTGACGACTCATCGCTGGGCCTGGATCACGTGCCTGAGGCCTCATCGAGCCCCAGGATTTCACAAACTTTTGATCCTATAGAACACATTACTGCTGAAAGTTGTCAAAATTCGGACCAAGAGGATTTTGCGAATAGAAACCAGGCCAATTTGCCACAAATACCGCTACTCCCTTATCTGCAAGAATACAGCATGAACACCAAGCGCCAGGTATCTGCTTTCACATATCTACCATGGGCCCCAAGCAGGGAATTCAAGAACCGGCTCCAAAAAGCCGGCAATCTTGCAAAAGCCGTTATGAAAACCAAGGTTCCCAATTTCGACAAGCGGTTTACTTGTAACCTGGTGATTTCGTCAAAAAGCGTTGCACATGGTATTTTTGGGTTCTCCAATACGCGATCGTTTACAGATCTTCACGTTTCGCTTTTCCCGAATATAAGAATACCCGAACACAAGCTCAAACAGCTTACAGGTAATATTCAAAGGGCCGTGAAGGATATTCCGGTTCCACCGCAGCTATTGCACAAGAAAGCGGCAAATGCCTTGGATCTGATGCTAATGGAGARTACYGACTCGCAGAAACAAGAACTACGCTTCCAGCTTGACGGGAATTTGCGTCTTTACAAACTGACCAAGTTGGGCCTGCTTTTTGTGGGAGTTGGTGTATCGAAGTTTGCCGACAAAGAGAGCAGGCAGGTTCTGCCTCAGTTCGAGTACTTATCTCTGCTAACACGTGCCATTGAGGAAGAGGCCAAGATGTTGGATGCATCGTACAGTTGGCTGCAATTTCGTCTGGCATTGAGAAAAGACGAGGTTAATGAYGCCTCYTTGTATTACCACTTCACGCTAATGATCTGTGAGTTAAACCCGCTTGGTCAGCGCATGAGCGACCCGGAATTYGTCAAGTTGAGAAGCACGCTTGCGGACGTCGACGCTTCAAAGTTTTTGCGTGATGTGTATATCGATGTTGACTGTCTTGACTTGAGAACATCCGACAAAGTGACGAAGCTCGCTCTTTTGTAAAGATGCGCCTAAATGATCTTTTCCCGGTACTCCTTAAAGAGGTGTGTAATTATTTGTTTGGCCGTTTGTTGCCGCAAAGGCATCTTTGTTTACTTCATGAAAACCCATTCATCTCAGGGGCCTCAAAAGACACACAGCAAATTGATTATTGGCTAGGAGAACAGAGACTGTTGGGATACGGCGAATCGAGCTCAACGAAAATCTTCCTTTAACTCATTTATCGTGCTTGTCTACATTCTTCATGGATAGTATGTGACACCGAAGTCCATGAYTGYACAGTGAATAGCTGGCAGACCCTGCACCACGAAATACCATTATTTATTCAGCAAAGACATTTTTCAAAACATCTCAATTCGTTAACTCGTTAACTTGTAACATTTTTTGTAAGTTTGAGCTAAGCACGCTTTTATCAACCGTTAATCAAAGACCGTTTGCAAGCTRAAAGTAAGTAATCTAGGCCTCACAGCGAGCATGCACGGACGTGCTCGGCCGGAACGCTTGAGCCGATTAGCAAAATCATGTGATCTTACAAGGCATGCCAAATACCGTCTTTATACAACGAAAAAAAAAATACTAAACAGCATTTAATGGAACCCAATCCAATCAAAAATTGATTTCAATGACTTGAATTTGATCAGCCCCCTTAAAAATGGCTTCAGGGTCTACAAACCATTGATTTCTTACTTGTCCCAGGACTGCATATACATGCGAGCTCGGCCGCAGCTGGCGCCTATACGAAGTCTCACCAGTATGAATTTAGACCCTAATACAGCATGTTTCGGAAAAGCCACAAGCAAGCCGAACGGCAGATCTTGGACGTGGTCAACAGCCGTGTGAACGGGAACCGGTGTGGTGAATGCGGTGCCGATTACCCCACATGGGCGCTGGTGAACCTAGGCATATTGCTCTGCGGCCGGTGTGCCAGCAGCCACCGTAAGGTATTGGCAATAACAGGCCCAAACGGCGACCAAATCTCGCGCGTGAAGTCTCTAACGCTAGAGAATTGGCTGCCTGACGAGATTGAAGCACTCAGGCGAGTGGGTAACAAGCGTGCGCTGAATAGATGGAACCCGAAACAAGTGCCGTTCCCACACGACGATGACGACGATGGTCCAATCCAGGAATGGTTGAGGGAAAAGTACGTTTTCGGGCGTTTTCGGGATGACCGCATCTCGCTGGATGATTACGGCAGCAAGTTGAGCAAGTACACGGGTGAATCCGGGTACAACTCGCCAGATAACCGCTCCAGACTGTCATCTACAATAAACAAGTCCAAAGCAGGCCCCGTGCCTCGACTCTCGCACCGTAAGCCTACCAGCTACGAGCAGTCACAGTATCGGGCCCAGGCACATAAGATTGCTGCTTACGGCTATAACAACAAAGATGCTATTCTCGAGAGTCTAGTGCTCTCCCAAGGTGACGTTGAATATGCTTTAGATATATTAGACCTTGATGCCAAGGTGAACCCATCGCTGTCGGAATTACCGCCGGAGTTACCCAAACGGCCTGCGTCGCAGCGGCAAACCACACCGCAAACAACCTCCCAAAGAGCTGAAACCCCAGCCACTTCTGCAGGCTCTGATTGGTGGACTGGGCAAACACAGCCAGGCGTGGCCCAAGCGCCTTTTTCTGCTCAGCCTACCACTGCATCGGCTCAGCCACAGATCTACCAGTATACAGACCCTCTTACGGGACAGGTGTCGTACGTGGACGCCAATGGTCAGCAGTATTTGGACCCGAACAACCCGCAGCACCAGCAGATGCTTGCCCAGCAAACTAACCCACAGTTTCTCACGCAGCAGGCGACCAAACAAAACATCATGTCTCTTTATAGTCAGCCAGAACAGTATGCGACAAATGTCGCTGCTCCAATGCAGCCGGGCCAAGCACAGGCTCAAGTACAACCACAAATGCTGGCTCAGGCTCAGGCTCAGCCCCAACTCCAGCAGCAGTTCACACAGCAGTTTGCACAGCCGCAGTTTACTGGAGTTGGATATGGTGGTGGGCAGTTTTACGGCCAGGTGCCGCAGCAGCCTACCCAGACAGGCCAGCAGTTTGGGCAACAGCAGTATTGGAGGTAAATTTGGTGTGAACTACACGCTATTTCGAGGGTTTCGATTTAAGACAGATCTGGTAATACATGTGATGGGGTCTGGTCACGAGGTTTTCATTGTGAGAATATTTAGAATCGCTACATATGGTGCGTTTGATAGTGTACACTGCAGATAGATTCTAGGGTGCCTATGGATCAATTGTATTTTATTTTCGGGCTATCACAATAAAGACATGTTGTAACTCGCACACAAAATAGAAACAGTTACACCGACCCACGTGTTGTGCGTGAGGCCTGACTGTAACTAACATATGAATAGTGACTATTCCCCCAAATGTGAGAATCATGAGCCGGATGTCAACATCAAATTACATGTCAATACTTGCGTGAGATCGGAAGAGGCAATCGTGAAAGTTGCGCTGAACACACTACAAAATAATTTCTTGACTTGAGTAGAAATGCCTAGTTCGGTTTTGATGTAAACCATTGTTGACGCTTGTCTGTAGCTGCTGCGAAAGGGCTTGTTCATGGAATCCCTAATAGATCATGCGTCGGTATTCTCCCGTTCAAATAATGTTCATTAAACCTCTGCTCTCCGGAAGCTAAGGAGTCACACGTACATTTCGACTTCACTGCCCGAAACGGATGTATTTAGGAAGAAATAAACTTGTATCTTGTTGTATCTGAAAAAGAGAAAATCAGGCCATTTTTCATCTGACTGGGAAAAGCACCGGATGCAAGCAATCTATCTATCAGGGGCTCGTATTCCTGCGGTCCACATTTGCCCCCTGTGCGGCAAGTGGTGCAACAAGTGCGCGTCAAATGTCAAGCCCCACACATTCGTGGGCAAAACAACGGCGCCAAAACTGCGCTGCTTCAAGCCCAAATCATTTGTGCAACGAAAAAGGATAATAAGAATAATCAATGAAATATTCAAAAAAAGAATAGCAATGCCTTCAGCCAGATTCGAACTGACGATCTCCTCATTACTAGTGAGGTGCCTTACCAACTTGGCCATAAAGGCTAACGGAAATTTCTGCGCGTCCCAGCCACTATATAAAACCAGACTCTAGTCTTGTTTCAATCCATCTTTGCCGCCCCGGTATTTTCTCGGCCCTTGCCGTAAATCAACTTTGGAAACGTTCGAAGCTTTCCTCTCTCATATAATGTCCTGGGCTATTTAAGCTGCATATCTGTCTCCCGGAGTATATCCGGGAAAGTCAAAATTAGCAGGTGTGCATATAGCCCGTGCATTAGCGCAGGGGCTGATTACCCTGTCCAGTGTCTGTAATGAGAGCCTAAACCTCAGCCCACAGCAACCATGTTTACTCAATAGCATAACGTTGGATTAGTACTCTTTCCGGATTTTGTCGTTCGTTTTCGTAAGAAGGGATTTGTTGGATCCGGCCAGAATTTACCGTAACCAACAATATACATTTTGCCCAGAAGGTTCTAGCATGTTCCGGAAGCCGGTGGAAAGATCTCGCGGAGACCTGCATTCTGGAACTTTCCAGTGCGCATTAGAAGCAGCAGGCAATAGGCGGCCTTGCTCTATATAAGCCGGCCGGGTTATCCGGAGATTGCAAATTTCGAATCACCAGAACAATTTTCACACAACAATTTAATATGGACGAAACACAATTCACAGACAATGCTCTACAAATCATCCAGCGCGCCACGCAATTGGCGCAGGAGGGCAGCCACACGCAAGTGTTGCCCTTGCACTTCTTGGCTGCAATGGTGCCCACGGACGAAGAGAATCTGACGCTTTACCTCAAGACATTAATACAAAAAGCGAGATATGAGTGGGCGGGTTTCGAGCGGATAGTCAACAGGCACTTGGTTCGTTTGCCCTCGCAAACACCAGCACCAGACGATGTGCGGTTGAGCTATGCTGCCGGGCAAGTAATTGCCAATTCCAACAAGATTAAAGCCCAGCAGAAGGACAATTACGTGGCACAGGACCACATTTTGTTGGCTTTATTGGACGACTCATCAATCAAGGACATTTTCAAGGAGGCCCAGATTAACACGGAGACTATCAAGACGCAGGCGATCGAGCTCCGTGGCGGCCAGAAAATCGACTCTAGACAGGCCGACTCGTCGTCCTCGTACGAGTTTTTGAGCAAGTATTGCGAGGACTTGACGGAGAAGGCACGTGAGGGAAAGATTGACCCTGTCATTGGTAGAGAAGAGGAAATCCGGC
The DNA here is from genome assembly GCA_002894445.1 of Metschnikowia sp. AWRI3582. Classification (NCBI taxonomy): domain Eukaryota; kingdom Fungi; phylum Ascomycota; class Pichiomycetes; order Serinales; family Metschnikowiaceae; genus Metschnikowia; species Metschnikowia sp. AWRI3582. The sequence goes on along the minus strand of LPNK01000068.1, from coordinate 20,840 downwards.
GGGTAATTCGTGTGTTGGCTCGCCGCACAAAATCCAACTCGGTGCTTATCGGTGAGGCCGGTGTGGGTAAGACGTCGATTGTCGAGGGTGTTGCCCAGCGGATTGTCGACGGCGATGTGCCCGGGATTTTGGCAAACTCGCGTCTTTTCGCGTTGGATTTGGGCGCATTGACTGCCGGTGCCAAATACAAGGGCGAGTTTGAGGAGAGAATTAAAGGTGTGTTGAACGACATTGAGAAATCCAAGGAAATGATCATCTTGTTCATCGATGAGATTCACATGCTCATGGGTGACGGAAAATCTGACGCGGCAAACTTGTTGAAGCCTATGTTGGCCCGTGGCGCGTTGCACTGTATTGGAGCCACGACTTTTGCTGAGTACAGGAAGTTCATCTCAAAAGATGGCGCTTTCGAAAGACGGTTCCAGAAAATCGACGTTCCCGCCACTACAATTCCTGAAACGGTGGCCATTTTGCGTGGTTTGCAGCCTCGGTACGAGATTCACCACGGTGTGCGTATTCTCGATTCCGCATTAGTATCTGCCGCTCAATTGGCCTCGAGATATTTGACCTACAGGTCATTGCCCGATTCGGCGGTTGACTTGATCGATGAAACGGCAGCCACGGTGGCGGTGCAAAGAGACTCCAAGCCCGAAGAACTTGACAGCTTGGAGAGGCAGTTGCATCTTCTTGAAGTTGAAATCAACGCTTTGGAAAGAGACAAGGATGCAGACGCAGACTCGCAGGAGAGATTGGAGCAGGCCAAGCGCAAGAAGGCCGAGTTGGAGGAGCGCTTGAATCCTTTGAGAGAACGGTTTCAGCAGGAGAGAAAGGGCCATGACGAATTGACCGCGTTGAAGCGGAAATTGGACGAGTTGGAGGTGAAGGCCCACGATGCCGAGAGACGCCGCGATAACGCGGCTGCGGCGGATTTGCGCTACTTTGCCATACCGGATTTGATCAAGCAAATCCAGGAAGTAGAGCTCAAGGTCGCAGAGGAAGATGCTACCAACTCAATGCTCAACAATGTGGTGGGCGCCGACGCTGTGGCCGAGACAGCCGCGAGGTTGACAGGTATCCCCGTGACAAAGTTGACTCAGGCTGAAAATACCAAGTTAATCAACATGGAGAAGGTCTTGTCTTCGGAGGTTGTCGGCCAAAGTGAGGCCGTGAAGGCCGTGGCCAATGCAGTCAGATTGACGCGTTCTGGTTTGGCTAACCCCGATCAGCCAGCGTCATTCCTATTCCTCGGCTTGTCCGGATCCGGTAAGACCGAGTTGGCAAAGAAGGTGGCCGGCTTCCTTTTTGCCGATGAGAAAGCGATGATCAGAATCGATTGCTCGGAATTGGGCGACAAATGGTCCGCGTCCAAATTGCTTGGTGCCGCTCCGGGTTATGTTGGATACGAAGAGGGTGGCATTCTCACCGAAGCCGTTTTGAGAAGACCATACTCGGTGATCTTGTTCGACGAGGTTGAGAAAGCCGCTCCAGAAGTCTTGACTGTGCTTTTGCAGATCTTGGACGATGGCAGAGTCACTTCTTCCCAAGGTAAGGTGATCAACTGCTCCAATGCAATCATCATCATGACCTCGAACTTGGGCGCAGAGTACATCAACGCCTCGAAGGGTGCGAAGGTTGACCTGGAGACGAAGGAGTTGGTCATGGAGGCTGTCAGACACCACTTCCGCCCCGAGTTCTTAAACAGAATCTCGTCAATGGTGGTGTTCAATAGATTGTCGAAGAAGGCGATTGCCAAGATTGTGCGCATCCGCTTGAAGGAGATCCAGAACCGGTTCCTCTTAAACGGCAAGGCGGTCACTTTGGACGTGGATGATGCCGCATTGGAATACTTATGCAACAACGGCTACTCGCCTGACTTGGGTGCACGTCCTTTGAACAGGCTTATCCAGCGTGAGGTTCTTAACAAGTTAGCAATCTTGTTGTTGAAGGGCCAGATCAAGGACAAGGAGACGGCGCGTGTTACGTGCACGGACGCCGGCTTGGAAGTGTTGCCCAACCACGAGGCGGAACCTGAAGATGAGGAAATGGACGACTGGCAGGCCAGTGAGGACGATGAAATAGATGACTTGGACTAAGCGTAAACGCACGGGTCCAGGATCATGAATATGTTAAATTCTCAGTAAATAAATATAATTTAATTATTTTAGAAAAGCTTGAGTGTGGTTATTGTAGTCAAGAGAGAAAAGTCCAGGAAGAGATGAGAGGTCGGATCACTTTATAGAACTCGATCATCATTTCATAGCCTCGTGAGAGAAATGAAAACACTTTATACTGGTGCAAAGGTATATGGAATGTCGATAGCAGAAGCGCTTCATCACTCTCGATCCGAATTTTAGCTGAAACAATTTGCGAAGGCTAATATATCTAGCTTTTAGAGCTTTACTGCAGAATGCTACACGTCTATAAGTCCCTGTTTTGAGCGCAAATCGTTTATTAAGCCCCAAAATTTGGCCAGACATCACTGTTCAAATATATCGAGTGATAATTACAGCTCTGAACATCGTAGAGCGAGTAAAACGTCGCAGATTCCACGAGTGCAATTAATCAAGTTTTTGTTGCAGGGTCCCCTATGCTTCCTTCAAAGATTTCATGCGCGTGATGGTATTTTGCCACCAAATTTTTGGAAATTCTCTCTTCATTTCTTATACCCGGATCCTATAATTGATAGGATGACTCAAAATCTCAATGCATTCATTCGGGAAATACCTCTGTAGTATTTCACCCAAAAAGCCCAAAGCTTAGATACTTCACTTGAGCCAAGTGGGTCGTGTGTGGCGACCAGGCTTATGCCTTCAAAGCGAACGAAAATGCGAGACAGGCATCAACAGTAAATTTTCATAAAATAAATCCTCAATTAAATATTTTTTCATCACACTGAATCTGACTTTAAGACATTTTGGACCAAAATGTGTGCCTTATCCATCGGAAATCCTGGTGATGAACGACGGCTTCTCTGCAGTACCGAACCGCATCTCATAAATGAGATGGCAAGAAAAAAGTCTCATCGGCACTATTATTATTCACCTGTATCATACCTAGGAAAAATGGCGAGCAGAACACAATTTGAAAACTCTAACGAGGTCGGCGTTTTTTCGAAATTGACGAATTCGTATTGTCTTGTCGCCGTGGGCGGCTCCGAGAACTTTTACTCGGCTTTTGAGGCCGAGCTTGGCGACCTTATTCCCATTGTCAGAACCACAATTGCCGGCACGAGAATCGTCGGCAGAATGACCGCCGGTAATCGCCGTGGCTTGTTGGTGCCTGTGCAAACCACGGACCAGGAGCTCATGCACCTCAGAAACTCCTTGCCCGATAGCGTCAAAATCCAAAGAGTGGAAGAACGTTTATCCGCCTTGGGCAATGTCATCTGCTGCAACGACTACGTCGCGTTGGTTCACCCCGACATCGAGCGTGAGACCGAGGAGTTGATTGCTGACGTCTTGGGCGTTGAAGTGTTCCGTCAAACCATCGCAGGCAACGTTTTGGTGGGCTCATACTGTTCCTTGTCCAACCAAGGCGGTTTGGTGCACCCACAAACGTCTATCCAGGACCAGGAGGAGTTGTCGTCGCTTTTGCAAGTGCCTTTGGTTGCCGGAACTGTCAACCGTGGTTCGTCCGTTGTTGGCGCCGGAATGGTGGTGAATGACTGGGTGGCCGTTTCTGGTTTGGACACGACCGCGCCCGAATTATCGGTCCTTGAGTCGATCTTCAAGTTGCAGGATGCCCTGCCCGACGCTATTGCGGGCAACTTGCGTGACACCTTGATCGAGACGTACTCGTAGGTGCTCACCGCGGTATATGCATTGTATATTAGATAATGGAAGGACAGCCAAGCTACAGATTGTAGAGTATGATTTCAGCGCATGACATGTGTCTGGTACGTTGCCATGTAGGAAATGTTGGTACTCATCGCCGGAATTAAAGCGAAAGAAAAAAAAAAAAAAAAGAAAAAAAAAAGGACATTATTGTGAATTTTGGCATTCTTATGGTGGCTATTCAATCTCGATTGGGCCTACTTGCTTACTGACTAGGCTGAGTGTTTCTGTTTAGTTAAGCTAGGGCAATCTCCAACCGAACAAAACATTTCCTTTCATGTGATTCATAATAAAAAATCGATTGATAAGGATAAAAATCTAAACCTGGAGCACTAAGAAGTTTGAGCACCTTTTTCCTGACCATTATTCAATATCGTGATTGCCGCAAAATCACTGCTTGCATGCGACAATCGCGTCTAGCTGCACTCAGCCTTCAATTGAGCTGCCTTGAAAGTGGTTACAGAAACGATGGCAGAAAAAATGAACACGTTTCTTGTGAATTTTGTTTCGCAATGGAAACAAAAACTTTTCCGAATTTGGCCTTTTGGGCTCGCAATCAATAATGTATCCAAAATGTAAATTCAGTCAACTTGCACGTGAAGGCTGAACTATGCTTGCAAGAACGAGAAGCGAGGAGAGGCTTAGAGTAATACAAAAGAAGTCGACCATATCTGAAGACCCCAAAAGAGATAAAATGAAGAACAACAGAATAAGTCGAGATGAAAAGTCAATATCCACGAGTAGTCCCTTTCATGTCTATTTCACGTGAAAAAAAAAAATTCCTGAAGTAGTGAGCCGCATCCTGCATGAGGTCCGCCGTCCTCCATGCCCAAACGCAGCCTCGGTTTATACTGCACGCTGAACTTTCAAGAGTCCATTCCTACAAACCATAATCTGCAATTCGCCCCAAGTTTCGCAAATTTATAGATTTTTTTGGGCATAACGACAAACGAATAACCATACTCTATCTTTGGTGATGGATTTCTTTGGCGTTAGCAGGGGCACTATTCGCAGCCACGCGTATAAGAAATTGGCCCAGTTATCGATCTCGAGCACCAGTGAGAAATCTGATATCTATGGTAAACAAGCACTTTTGTCACAAATTGGCAAAGGCAGCTCCGGATTGTCGAATGTGGCGATTTCATTGAATGAATACGAGATTTTGGTTGCATTGTGCGAAGGTACGCGCCAAGGCACGGTGTCGGCGTCAAAGGCACAGCTTTTGACCCAAAAGTTCCGGCAATATCTTTTGGAATTGCCCCAGCAACAATTCTCAGAGCATGTGTTTACTTTCTTGGGTGAGTTGCCGCCGTGGCTCTCCTTGGCGGAAAAAACTACCGCTGCTTTGGTCGACTTGACCCTGGTGTCTCATGGTTTCTTGGCTACAGAAGTTTTAGACACGTTCATGGCGTTTGTTGCAAGCCTCTTTGGTACTTGCAATCTAGAGCTTTCCAGCTATTTGGCTCTCTTGGGGTTTATGAAGGCGTTGACGAAAAGTCCGTCAATCTTCACTGCCAATGAAAGTTCTCTCAAGCTCTTCCAACTCTTGGACTCGTCTATCGATAGTGTTGATTTTCTTACGAGCGCGGAATACTACTCTGCGTATCTTGCTTCGTATCCGGTGACGCGAGCATATTTGAATCACGAGCTTGTGGCGGAGTTTTCCCCGGTGTTGTTGCTTCAGGCGCTCAGCGATCTCATGGCCGGTATCGTGTGTCATATCACCCTGGGTAATACAGACGCTCTGTTGATGGAAATCTTGTTGCGGATGAAGTTTCAGGACAAACAGTTTGCGAGCAGAAACGGGCATATATCGGAGAATGATAATGGCTATACCGCCAATGGGTACGGACCTTCTGCGCTCGGCAGCCTTGCAAGCGAAACACATAGTCTAGAGTTCGAAGAGCCTACATTGGACCTTTCCAGCTTCGAGTATTCTTTCATTGCTGAATTGTCTGAAAACGCGTTGAAAAAGATGGAGTTGTTGGATCGCGGTGAGAGTTTTCTTGTGTACTCTTCCATCCAAAGATTGAAGCATGGCTACGAAACAAAGAGCAAGCTTGTGCTGGTCATTGCGTGTGGTACGCTCATGGATGTTGTCGATATTGACGTCGCCAGAAAAATCTTTCATCTGACCATTGGAATCCATAAAGTCATGTTGGACCCTCACCTTGGCACAGCCATCATCCAGTTGGGGTCGCTTCTCATATTCAAGGACGTATCTGTGAGCTCTGCACTCACTCGGGCATTTACCACGCTCGTAGCAAACCCAATGTTGTCATTCACAGAGTGTCTTGCTGTCTCGAAAAGTGTTGGCATTGCCAGCAGAATCATGTCTCAAGATACGGTCGTAACAACGATCTACGCGCTAACGAATTTGTTATTTGTTGGCAGCGACTCCTTGCAGATCCAGGCACGCCTGCGCCGCAATACCGGCTTGCGGAACAGAGGCTCGTCCCTCTCACTGGACCATACTCAAAACCGTCTCACGCATACTTTGCTGAACAAATCCAGTTTTACGGGAATGAGTTTTCACAACTTCAACGAACAGGAACATGCCAAAGTGTGTACAAACGCGGTTACCGCGATCAGCGAGGTTGTGAGCGCTTGTTCAGACGAGAGCGTAAGCACATTGGCGGTGTCGATCTTGACTCAAAAAATGGTGAAGCTCAATTCTCTGATCGCGCCTTTGATTCTCCAAGGTTTAGTCGCATGTGCACCTCATTTGCCCGAGCGCGAATTCGTTGTGTTGGTGAACATGCTACAGAATTTGGCTGTGGAAGCGTTTGACAGTCATAATGATGATCTCTTGACGAAAATCACCGACTCGCGCACTAGCCTTGCACGTAAATTGGCGCCTGAGCACCCGTTGTACAAAGTTTGTTTGGCCGAAACGTTGCTAGCGATCGTCAGCCATGGTGACGTGCAGGAGTTGGATCAGCATCGCTCCCATAGCGAGATCAGTGCCATCGGTGCACACATCTCGCTTCATTTGAAACCTTTGGCGCATCTTTTGCCCGATGTAATCTCAGGTGAAAAGCCATTATATGTGAGCGACAACAACATCCTCTACTTGTTCAGAAATATCTGGTTCAACTTGGTCGTACACGGATATTCCGTAAACTCCGTGCATGCAAAAACCTACGCCTACGAGTTGCAGAGAATTGCCTACAACACCCCACCATTAGCTTCTGAATTGTCTTGGAACAGAACAGAAACGTCCTTGGAGTTGAATACCGTCCTCAAAAGAGGCTCGTCGAATCACAATGTGAAGGACCACAAGCACATTGTAGGGGACGTTCTCGAAATTCCCCGCACTATGTCCTACTCAAAATTGATGTTTTTGGCCGCTACTCTTTTTGTTGAGTCGTTGAGGGTAAAATCAGGTGACTGTCACACTATTTTGAAGTACTATTCCGACCCTTCTATGCAGACTAGTGGCATAGAGAAATATCTTGGGCCAATTGCGCTCCGTGTCAACAGAAACTACATCAATCTCATTGATCGAGGGGCCGACAAGCAGTTTTCTGCGACAAATATCGCCGAGCAGTTGACATCCATTTTGACTCTTTGTTGTCATGGACTCAGTGACTTGCAAGACGCAGCCTTTCAGTGCTCTGACTTACTCGTGAACAAAGTTCCCTCATCCTTGTGTCATCACAAAAGTTTATTTGCCCTCTTTGATCTCTTGACGCTTTTATATGACAGTGTCGTTGATTCGGAGGTAAATCAGTATAGTCCGAAGTTTCTTTTCATCGCAGAAAAAACTGGTATCCAGCTTAAATTGCCTGACTCGTATGGCTGGAGAAATGAGACGTTCACGAGGCTTCTCGAAAAGGCTAGGGCATGGATGAAGTTTCTCTTGTTGCGGTGCAACTACGACACAAAGAGCTTGATCCAGTCATACGTCTCTGAGGCGGAGGTGTATCTGTCAAACTCGACGATCCGCTTTGGTGTATCCTTTGCCTTGGAGATGGCGGGAACCATAGCAGCCACTGACCGTGAGTTGGTGCACCTTCCGCCGGTAGTTAAAGGCTCGTCCTTCAATCTTCTCCCACCCGTCATTTCGCAGCTCTCGTGGAAGTCAAACTCCGTGTCTGACATTATCGATAAAGTATCGTTTGCCTCTCCAGAAAAGAGTGAAAAGGCTTTCCAAGAACTTCGTGAGCGCTTGACTTCCTTCAGGGTGTTCATATCTGATCCAGACCACCATGTCTCGTTGAAAGAAATCAGCGAATTGTTGAGCCAAGTAGCTGGGTTTATTTTGGTGCAGGACTCCAACTTGGCCGAGCTTGTGCGTCATTTGGTAGAGATCCCTTTTGTGGCTTTTGAGTCCAGCTCTATGAGAGCAGCCACGGCTATTTGGGGCGCAGTTATGAAAGAAAGACCCAATCTATCCGTTTTGGTCTTGGCAGAAATCACAAAGAATTGGGAGCATTCTATCACATTGAAACAGGGAATCTTTTCAAAGAGCTTTGATCTCAGTTCGCCAGAATTCAGCAAAATGGAATACACGCCTAGTGACTTCGAGCATGTCTCCAAGGTCGCTGCAAGTGTCAGTAAGTCCTTTCATCCTCACTCAGAAGTTGTCAAGTTGTTGTCCTCGAACTTTGAGGCCACGATGAACCAGAGCGACCATCTCTTGAAGATTTTCACCAGATTTGCTCGCCTTGGGTTGCAAAACCTAGTGAACGGAAGTTTGCATCCATATTCCCGCTTCGTGAGATTTGAGTTGATCAAATTTGCCTTTGACATTCTCAATTACCACACGAGACTCGGGTCTAGAAGCTGTCAGCGATTAACTGAGACTATCATCGATGGCGCGTTGTCATGGTTCAGACTCAAATCCACTTATCCTTTTGGCTCCAATCTCCTCAAGATTAAGGCCGACTTTACTTTGATGAAAGAAGTAGCCAAGTCGCTTAGTCGAATCAATACGCACAAAATCAAATCTTTGGAACAGAAGAAGTCAATTCTAATGCTTTTCATGGATGATGAAGTATCGAAAATTGATGTCTGGCTCAACCCATCTCGTCCCATGGACACCAGAGGCACATACGTCAAGTCGCATGTGACAAGCGATCACATTAAGCTGGCTTACTCGATCAATCCACAGTTGGCTATAAACTTGGCCAATAGGTACAAAATCAAGAATCTCGATCAGTCGCTTCAAAAGTTGATAACGGGAAATCCTGTTCCTGCGATCCCTTATCCTGATGCCGTGCAATATTTCATCGGCGTGAATGCTGAAACGGAAATGCCATCCTACCATCTATTATTTTGGGAGCCATTGTCTCCAATTGATGCCATCACGTTATTTCTACCTCCTTTTGGTGAAAATTCATACATCTTGCAGTACACTATGAGATCGTTAGAGCATCATGATGTAAACTTGACGTTCTTTTATGTCCCACAAATTGTTCAATCTCTAAGGTTTGACCGCAAGGGTTACGTCAAGAGATTCATTCTAGAGACAGCTCGAGTTTCACGCTTGTTTGCTCACCAAATTGTTTGGAATATGATGGCGAACAGCTACAAGGATGAAGAAGCCACCATCCCGGATAGCTTGAAGCCATCGCTAGATGAGATTCAAAAATCTATGTTGGAAAACTTCAGTAAAGAGGACTTGGCCTTTTACAAAAAGGAGTTTGAGTTTTTTGAGGAGGTAACTTCTATATCGGGAAAGTTAAAACCATACATCAAGAAGCCCAAAGCCGAAAAGAAAATAAAAATTGATGAGGAAATGAGCAAGATTGTTGTCCAGCCCGGAGTTTACTTGCCCAGTAACCCGGACGGCGTCTTGGTAGACATCAACAGGAAGTCCGGCAAGCCTTTACAATCGCACGCAAAAGCGCCGTTCATGGCAACATTCAAGATTAAGAAAGAAGTGGAAGAATTGGACGACTACGGCAAGACTCGAAAAGTCGAGATTGAGAAATGGCAGAGCGCGATTTTCAAAGTGGGTGATGACTGTCGCCAAGACGTGTTGGCGTTGCAATTGATCTCGGTATTCAGAACAATTTGGTTAAACGCCGGGCTCGATCTCTACTTATTTCCATACAGGGTGACGGCCACTGCTCCTGGGTGTGGAGTGATAGATGTTTTACCCAACTCCACAAGCAGAGACATGCTTGGGCGGGAAGCTGTGAACGGCTTGTATGAGTATTACACCACGAAATTTGGTCCCGAAACTTCCATTGAGTTTCAACAAGCTCGAAACAATTTGGTTCGCTCTTTGGCAGCCTATTCGATCGTGTCCTATCTTTTGCAGTTCAAGGACCGGCATAATGGAAACATCATGTACGATGATCGCGGGCACATTTTGCATATCGATTTTGGCTTCTGTTTTGACATTGTACCTGGAGGTGTGAAGTTTGAGGTCGCTCCCTTCAAGTTGACAAAAGAAATGGTCATGGTCTTGGGTGGATCTGATCACACACAGGCTTACCACTGGTTCGAGGATTTGTGCATCAAAGGGTTCCTCGCTTGCAGGCCTTACATGGAGACCATTGTGAGATGTGTGACACCCATGTTGGAGAGTGGATTGCCTTGCTTCAAAGATACCACGATCAAAAAATTGAAGAAAAGGTTTGCGCCAAACAAGAGCGAGCACGAAGCGGCTCAATATTTTAAGGGCTTGATCAGGAAATCTTACGAGAGCTTCTATACTACTGGTTATGACGAGTTCCAGAGACTCACCAATGGAATTCCTTATTAACCGGAATGAGAGGAAAGAATTTAAATAGACAGTAAACAATACAACTAGAAATTCTGTAACTACAGGGGTTCTTCATGTATAAGACGTTGATTGCGTAAAAAAGTGCCAAGCAACGAAGGATCAATGCGGGGCCAAACGCGGTTGTCTCACGTAAAAATGCGAAAGTATAATGGCGAAGAGATACGAGTTTCAAGATGAGCAATATTACATTTCGACAATGATGTTATTTTAGGCCCACGCAAATATTAAACAACATTAGTTATGAAATAAAAAAAAAAGAAAAGAAACTCAAATTAAACGGAATTTACGTGCTGAGGTAACTCGAGAGAGCTGAGATAAAAATAACCATCAACGTCTCACTCAGCCCCACCACATACCTGCGCTAGCTTGGCGCGATTTATGCTAGCAATGGCTCATCTTGTAAGCAGCGATGCGTTGCTTTTCTTGCAATATTCGGCATATAGCATTGCTTTTTCTGCCTCACAGCCGAGGTTGGTATTGGCGCGTGCTTATATGCACGCAAGTGTGATTCGCGCCAGGATTGGCGGTCTTGGCTTGATCTGAAATCCACCCTCAGGCGTTTATTTTTTTTGTCTTCTTGATTGTTATAGCATAGGCAAGACCCGGGATTTTTTTTACTTTTCCAAACGGGACTTTGACTTTCTTGCTTGGGTTTTTCGGATAGCTTGTGCATTCTTCAGACTTCTAGGAATACACCGCGGTTGCCCATACTTGACAGCCACGACTTTCCCCCTTTTTCGGAGCATCAAGAGACATCACTTGTCGTCACCATACAGCAGGCAATCTTCCTCAAGTGTTATCCGGTCACACGCAATCACTATAATTCTTGATTTACCAACGCAATTGTCAGCAATTCCCCATATTAAAGGGCGTTAGAACATCACATACAGCGCAGTTACAGGTTTCACCAGCTGATCATCCGCTTGAGCATCCTTCAATCAATATATGTTGTTCCCTTTCTTTGCCCTCTGGGTACTCCTTTTACCATGCATAGCCGCCGAGAAGGTTCTTAAAGCCTCATCGTTGTTAACATGTATGGACAATTCGCAACTTTGGGCGTCATACTTAGATGTCGTGTACTGGCCTCAGAACAAGACTGTGAGCTTCGATATCGAGGCTATTTCCAACATCAACAACGTCAATGTCAGTGTTAATGTTTCTTTGATCGCATACGGCATCAATGCAATCAAGCAGACGATTGACTTGTGCTCTTTGAAGGAGTATTCGGCTCTCTGTCCGTTGACGCTGGGCCACTTGGATATCAACTTTGACTACGAAGTCTCTGACCTGATCACGAAACAGATTCCTGGCGTCGCATATACCATTCCTGACTTGGATGCGCGCGTGCGTATTCTCATGTATCAGACAAATACAGATACCGCCTTGGCGTGTGTTGAAGCAACCGTATCTAACGGAAAAACCGTTCAAACAAAGTACGCCGCATGGCCTATTGCGGCTATTTCCGGATTCGGTCTCATCACCTCCGGTGTTGTGTCTGTCATTGGCCATTCTAGCACCGCCGCTCACATTGCGCTGAACTCGATGTCACTTTTCGTGTACTTCCAGTCGGTGGCCATTACCTCGATGTTGGCTGTGGCGAAAGTACCGCCGATTGCCGCTGCTTGGGCCCAAAATTTCCAGTGGTCCTTGGGTGTCATCAAAGTTGGCTTCGTGCAAAATATTGCCAACTGGTATCTTCAGGCAACAGGCGGTGAACCCACGGCTATCTTGTCGAACTCGCAGGTTTCTGTCTCTGTCCAAAAAGTGAAGCGTAGCCTCGAATATTTGGGCAGTGCGTTGGTCACACCATTGAAAGATGGACGGCTTCAGAAGAGACTCTCGATTAATGTCGACTCTGACAGTTCCACACAGAGCGATAATCTCGACAACACGCTCTATACCACCGACGAGAGAACGGCCCTTCTGGGTACTCGGGTTTTGATCTTGCGAGGTATCCAGCGTGTTGCGTACATGGCTCGCATCGAGATCACCGACTTGTTCATGACAGCGATGATGTTCTTGATTTTCTTTGCCTTCATCCTCATTGTGAGTATGACATTCTTTAAAGCATTTGTTGAGATCTGTATCCGCACTAAGATGATGAATGAAGGCAAATTCAATGAGTACAGACAACATTGGTCCAGCATTATCAAGGGCGCATTGTACAGATTGCTTCTTGTGGCTTTGCCCCAGATAGTTGTCTTCAGTTTTTGGGAATTTACTGTGCGTGACTCTGCGGGTCTTGTTGTTGTAGCTGCGTTTTTTGTTCTTGTGGCGTTTGTCTTGCTTGGATTTGCTGCATTTCGTGTCATCAGTTTCGGCAGAAGATCTGTCAGGGAACACAAGAATCCAGCATATCTCTTGTATGGCAACAATGTCTTCTTGAACAAGTTTGGATTTGTTTACGTTCAGTATAGAGCGAACTGCTACTACTTTGTTGGCTTCTCGTTGCTCTACATTTTTTTGAAAACTTTTTTCGTTGCCGTCTTGCAGAAACACGGAAAGGTGCAATCCCTTGTCGTTTTTGCTATCGAACTTGTGCACTGTGTTGCCGTGTGCTGGATCAGGCCCTTTATGGATAAAAGAACTAATGCTTTCAACATCACTATCTCTGTGATCAACACACTTAATGCTTTGTTTTTCGCATTCTTTTCTTACGTCTTCAGGCAGCCCGAGATCGTTGCATCCGTCATGGCCGTGGTCTTCTTCGTGTTGAATGCTATATTTGCATTGTTTTTGTTGATATTCACGATTGTCACATGCGTATTGGCGTTGATTTACAAGAACCCAGACTCTCGCTACCAACCCATGAAGGATGACAGAGTCTCGTTTTTACCCCGCATGGGTGCCAAGAATGGTCCAAAGACCGCTACAGACACTGACGATATAGAACTAGCAGCTTTGGGTGCGAGCGCCATGAAGGGTCACGAACACGCGAAGGAATCTGCCTTCGGAGACTCTTCCGATGAGGATTCTCGCGGTAATGGAGCAGCCTACCGGCCCGTTTACGATTCGGAGAGTCTCTCAAAACAGTCATTAGTTGATTCTGTCGAGCCGCAGCAACCAGCGTCAACAATCACAGGGAACTCAAGCCTCGCTTATCAGAATTTCAAGACAGCGTACAGTGAAAGAGCCAATCATGGGAATGGTACCTATAATGGTTACCACGATAGACTGCCGACTGCGGGCCAGAATCAGGCCTACAACAGAAATTATGCTAACCAGGACTATATTTAGTTCGCTTTTCCTCAATATTCAGAATTTTCATTTGTCTAAAGATCTGTATTCAGCTACACATGACAGAATTTATGCTTTCCAAACACACTGTGGTGAAATACGTTATACCACGTTACCGGCACGCAGTCCTCTTCTCTTTTGGCGAGGCGGGGGTCATCTGGCATGGCGTCATAGACAACCTGCCGATAATCCTTTGATCTGGGGGATTCATCCAACAAGACCGAAAAGGGCTCAACAATCTCATCGTTGTCAAATATGCGGTGTTTCAGCTCGAATTCGTCAGTATCCGATGCATCATCTGCATGAGGTTCATTCTCGTCGAGTCTTGCGAAAGAATTGACCATCGTGCTATAGTCTAACGCATTATCCAAAAGAGACCGCTTACTAATAAATTGATGGAACATGTAATCTTGGCCCGCTTTTTTTAGCTCCTCCTCCTCGTCCTCGTCCGAGTCAGAACCTTCCAAAGTGAAAGGAACGTGCCCAATAGACTGAACATGCAATTCCTCCATCGTGTCTGTCTCCTCGATATCATCATTGTCGTCTGTATCATCCATATCATCTGCATGTGCAGATCCTGACGCTATCGCTGAATGAATTTTGTCCTCGAAAAATGCAAGTTTCAGTTCCAACTCTAATCGCTTCTCATTATTCGAATTGTTCGACGAGTCGTAAGATGCTATCTCCGCGGTCCACGGACGGTCACCGTTGAAGAGGTAAGTTTCAAGGTAGTCGCGTAAAGAGGATGCAGATAGTCCATAGTCTTCTATCCACTTCTGAAGGGATTCATAGCTCATATCTGGCCCGTACAGCTTGTTTTCTCCCTCAGAGTTTACGTCGCCCAAGTGCTGAATTGTAACGTCGATATTCACTGTCTCTGTTACCGGTATCAGCGCAAGGCCGCCAATTTGGTTGGTTGCCTGCAAAGAGTTATTGAAAGACCTTTCTAGATGTTTGGCCAAACTTTGGTCGCCATCTAAGAGACCGTTGAGCAAGTTTCCTGTGTCGAGCCCGTGCAACATGCCGAGAATCTGATGGTTGTTATTCACAAAAAAGGTTTTGAGCAAATATACCCAGAATTTCAATGACAAAAGCGCGAGCGAGTGATCTTGCGAAAGAAACATCGAAGCAAGCTCACTCTCTGTCTGATTGGTGATGTTTTCGAAAATCAGAAGCAACTGCTTCACTTCTGGTGTCACCACTTCGAGATCTTGCTCAAAATGGACTCCATCGATAGGACTGAGCTCATCATTAATGATTTTTGTTCGCATATGATTGAAAGATTCCAAGGGAATAAAAAGAGCATGAGAGATTTTGAAGAGTAAAGCGCAAGCTATGAATGTCTTGTTTAACTTCATTTTAGAGTTTGTAGCTGATTTGAATGTGTGCAAAGTGGCTGCAAAACATAGAATTAAGTGCGCGTAAGAAGGCAAATGCGAATTTTTGAAAAACATTTGTACTCGACAAAAATCAGGAACACCTGAAAACTCAATGAGAAAAGTCCAAGCATTTGAATCCATATCAAAAATTTACCCTGTACTGAATTTTCGTCGATATCCCTGCTGACTTTAACTTGAGCTTTGGCATGAGACGTTTTCAGTAGTTGAGCTGCCTTAACGAGACCGCACTCGCATATGCATGTACAATGGCCAAGTAATAAAAGAAACGTAACATGCTTAGCCAGGCTTTTATTTCTGCCCGAATCAATTAAGCGTTTCAAGTGTGATTTATGTATAATTAAAACGAAGCCATTGTACTTCAAGAGACTTTATTTCACGGCGCCAATGACTAACACACGATTGATTTGTGGGGTCTGACCAAAAGGGTTTCGATAACAATGTAACCGATAGTCGCTTAATAGACTGATCTGCTCACTGAACAATTCTTCTTCTTAAAATTTACAAGTGTAGCGGCCAAGACCAAAGCGGGTTAATTTTGAACCAAGCTTCTCTCCCCGTTTCCCCCTTTTATCTCGTAGCTCCAACATGCAACAGCTTGTCAATACGAAGCGAGATTCCCTGATAGCTGGTGCTTGCAATACTCGTCGATTGAAACTTCATTCGAGCTACGGGATGTTTTCATCGAATAGTAAATGGGCTTTCACGTTAGGATGTACGTTGTTCGCGAAACAACGTATAATTGTAGTGGGCAGTGCCACACTTCTACTATATCACACTGGAACATACGCGTAATACTTTCTAGGACTGTAAGGGCCTCAAAAGCGCTCAAAACACCCGAAATAAAGCACAACATTTTGAAATTACACGGTGAGGATAGGCGCCTAGATTGACGAACGTGATTGGCCTGGCTAGCTCAATGGCTAGAGCGTGAGACTTTTAATCTCAAGGTTGCGGGTTCGACCCCCGCGTCGGGCTTTTCTTTTTCGATCCGACAAGCTTTTTCTTTTATTTAACTTTTGAAGTCCTTTTATCATGAAGTCTTTCTTTTCGTAAGTTTTACATCACATATTCAAGTGCGGGCAAACCCCCAAAAGAGAGGTTCGGCGACACCGGAACGTAGAGAAAGCTACACTATCCCGAGAGTACTTGCGACTCATGTATTTTTTTCATCTTTAAAAAAAACCGACATGATCTGATCCGCTTGCCCTGAAATCTTAGTAAATATCAGTTTGTAATTAATGGAATCGTGGAACATCTTATTACAGTTTGAAAGCCTTGACAGTCCTAATCATAACTCCTTTTGTCTGTGTGGTCCCGGAGCTTCGCCCCGCACTTCCGTGGCAAAGCAACTTTGCGCGGGCGCGACTGTCAAATCTTGATTCTGGCCTGCAACAAATTTCAGAAATTCGGTTCTTGAGGAATTCCGAGTGGCAAACCACAATAAGTTATTCAAAAAATGAAAACTCTCTGCCCATGTACATGAAATCTCTTAACCGAGTCAGAATGTCGAACGGAGTCATAACGTTCAGAGTGAAGCTTTTGAGCATGCGTGCAAAGAGTGACCTTCGATGAGCTTAGGCGCCCAAGGGCCCAGCTTCCAGAATTTCATCCTATTCCATTTTGTTATGTGATTTGGAAAGAAACCACACTCCAATCAGTCATAGACAAAATCTTAGACTGATGGAGAATTCGAAAGTAACTGAAAGTCATCCATTAGCCCATGAAAAAAGCCGCTTAAAATAAAAGAAAATGGCGCGAGCTAAATGACTGCAATGACTGCAAAAAGTAGTCATGTTGGCACCAGGGTTGCAGGCCGGAATCGCGGGGCCAGGAGTCACGGCAATGTGGATTTCGAGACCAGGCATGCAATTCGCGCGCGGTCATTGGCTGGCCCCGGGGCTTCTCGGAACACGCTGCGAGAAATGCTTCGGGTAATGTAGCATTAAAAAAAGCGCAAGAAAAACTTACTTTGTTACAACACAGAACTCGATATTAAGGTCTCTGCCAACATAATCATTTCCTATTCAAACATGTTGTCTAGAACGCTCAGAAGCAATTTGCGCCGTTTGCCTAAGGCTGCTGCCTGCGGTGTCAAGGCCACGCCTTCGACCATTGCAAGAACCTTGGTCACGAGAACAGCCGCCCCCAGAATCGCCACGTTACCCCGCTTGACTTTCCACAGATTTGCATCTACATCGGTAAAGGTTCCCGAGATGGCCGAGTCCATTTCCGAGGGAACTTTGTCTGCTTTTAACAAAGAAGTTGGCGACTATGTCAATCAGGACGAGCTTGTGGCCACCATCGAGACCGACAAGATCGACGTCGAGGTCAACGCTCCTGTTTCAGGAACTATCACTGAGATCTTAGTGGCCGTTGAGGATACTGTCGAGGTGGGCCAGGAGATCATCAAGATCGAGGAAGGCGAGGCTCCAGCTGGTGGCGCCAAATCTGAGGAGAGTCCAAAGGCCGAGGCCAAGGAAGAGCCAAAGAAGGAGGAGACTAAGAAGGAAGAACCAAAGAAGGAAGAGCCAAAAAAAGAGGCCAAGAAAGAGGAGCCAAAGAAAGAGCAGCCAAAGGAGCAACCTAAGAAGGAGGAGCCTGCCTCCTTCACCCAATTCTCCAGATCCGAGGAGAGAGTCAAGATGAACAGAATGAGATTGAGAATCGCCGAGCGTCTTAAGGAGTCGCAGAATACTGCCGCTTCGTTGACCACGTTCAACGAGGTGGACATGTCCAACTTGATGGAGATGAGGAAGTTGTACAAGGATGAGGTTTTAGACAAGACGGGCATCAAGTTCGGCTTCATGGGTGCTTTCTCCAAAGCTGCGGCTTTGGCATCGAAGGAGGTGCCTGCTGTCAACGCCTCCATAGAGAACAACGACACCATGGTCTTCAGAGACTACATGGACATCTCGATCGCCGTTGCCACGCCCAAGGGTTTGGTTACTCCAGTTGTGAGAAACGCCGAGTCAATGTCAATCTTGGGCGTTGAGCAAGAGATTTCTAGATTGGGAAAGAAGGCCAGAGACGGCAAGTTGTCCTTGGAGGACATGACCGGCGGTACCTTCACTATCTCCAACGGAGGTGTTTTCGGTTCTTTGTACGGTACTCCAATCATCAACTTGCCACAGACCGCCGTTTTGGGCTTGCATGGCGTCAAGGAGAGACCTGTCACTGTTAAGGGCCAGATTGTCTCCAGACCCATGATGTACCTTGCATTGACCTACGACCACAGAGTTTTGGACGGCCGTGAGGCTGTCACCTTCTTGAAGACCATCAAGGAGTTTATCGAGGACCCTAGAAAGATGTTGTTGTCTGCTTAGATGTGTCTGAGAGCCTGCATTAGTTGAGATAGTTGGCATCACCTACTATGACATATATATTTAACAAGATTATTTTGAAATTTTCGTATAAATCTGAATTGTAGGTGAATAGCTGCCCACGGATGTGCTTCCAGCCACTGAACCGAAAAAGAGTACGAGACCTAACTCTGATAGTATATGACACTTCAAAAGTGATACGTCGAAATTTGACCCAAATACAGGAAAATGCATGTCTATTGGTGCCCAATGGGAAACATTTAGAGCACACTACTTATTTGAAGCAGTGCAACAAATGGACATTCATTGGATGAATGCTTTGTTTTCGCATAGTGTGTGGCCATGGAAATATCAATGAGTGGACAGAACGCTACCTTTGGCAAGCTTCAATTGGCCAAAATTACGCTGGAATCTCTTGACGAGAATCATGCAAGCAAAAAACAAAAAACAAAAAAAACGAATCTTATGCGCTCTCCGGGATCTGCAGTCGGAAGTATTGTCTCCAGTTGAATCGTTGATAAGCGTAAAAATAAGCGGGGAGAGAAACAAAGTCGAGCTTTCGCAAGAAGATATGCATTATGGCCCTCCAGCAAATATTATAAGCTGGCAAATTCATGGGCAATGGAGGTACAATTGTCTTCGTTCTGATTATGACTTGGTCCTAAACTGCCAAATTCGTGGTGATGAATATTCACCCCTCCAATAGCAGTTGCCGCATTTGGTGTACCCGTCAAGTGCATGAAGATACAAACGAGCGGAATTAACAATGGGCTTTCCCTATCGACATGCAGATCAGCCGGAATTTGACAAGGCCCTCAAATAACGTTTGATGATTTGCATTGCATGACCAAGTACACGAATTCGTCCGACAAAAAATACCCGATTTTTGCCCGGGGGAATTATGCACGCAATCTGGCCATTGTTTGCAGATCTTGTTGTGCCACCAAGCCTCGATGCCACCATAGGACGAGATCTGATTTAGGCAGGCCAAGCAATCTCGAAATGAGTTCACTCGTAAAATATTCAGATCGGTCATTTAGAAATTCTCGATACAATTCTTACTCATGACTTTGGACCAGGCCTACAAAATTTGAGGCAAATGTACGCGCTCACGTAAGCTCCTCATTGGGCCTCAGAAAGTTTTAGACCTTAGTTTAGGAAAAGGAGGGGGCGTCAAAAACTAATGCAAATCTTGATGCATGCCGATAGCGGATCGTAGCCCGGGTAGAAATAGCAAGGGTTTGGTGCCAAAAAAGGCGGCCCGTGCCAAAAGCGGTAATATGTAAACAAGCCAAACGCATTGTGTGCCGGAATTCTGCGATTATGCATCTCTCACGTGTTTTCATATCGCACGAATCGGGAAATTACATCTCAAATCACATACGGTCTCTGCCCATGCCATATCCATAAGTCCGCCATGCCGGGGTCTCATGAAATAGGCTCTCATCTCCTTTTGAGACCTTAGCAACACAACATACTGTAAACGCATTCACACGCTTAGTAAGGGATCGCTCACACGAAGCTGACAGTTTTACGAGGCACTCTCTCCGCATCAACATCTAAGGTCTTTCTTGCAAAAGGTCATCGCTCTCGAGCCACACAAAAGTTTGACATAGACTACTAGAGAGATATCAAAACAGGTACACATTTACTTTCAAGGCTAGACAGCAAAAGCCAAGACAAGGAAACTGGCCAGGCTACTACATAAGGAAAGAAACGCACATTCTACTGCAAAATTCCCATAAGGATTGTTTCTCTGTAACAGTTTGACATGGATCCGTTGGCTAACTGGGAAGAGTTGATGGAGCTCAAGAACACAAATGAGATAAGTGCTCCGGTTGAAGAGGACCTCAACTACTATTTCCAGGAGTATAAGGAGTTCGACAACCTCTTTGACGAGGCACTCACAACGCTACAGGACTTAGATGTTCCTTCAGGATACGGCCAGGCACAACCGCCACAGAGGTCACCACGGGGGAGCAGTCGGTCACACACCCATCAATTGTCACACTTTAGGCATCTGAAGAAACCTAGCGGGACGGCTATTTTTGGCTTTCTCGACCATAATCGAGAACTTTCACTTGGCGGGACCAACGGCGAAGATTACACGCGAATGATGAAACAGCCGCAAGATAACATGAAATCGATTTCGCCGACACAGCTCGCGCGGTCACATCCAGTGATCTCAAACGAGCAACTAGACTTCAACTTCGACCAGCCGCTAGAAGCTTGTAAGCCGATCGAGCTCAACGAAGAGGACGAGAATGAAGAGACAACATCTAAAAAGGATGAGGATATCATTGTAACAAAT